>JARHVA010009390.1:5000-321570 GCA_037957365.1 Torreya grandis
GTTTGTAGTTAATGACAATACGAGGTTTGCCACGAACTACTTCACTATGCTTTTCTACCACAAAGGCAGGAGAGCTGTGAATACTGGTACTAGGTCTGATAAGGCCTAGTTTCAGTTGTTCTTCAAGTTGAGTCTTGAAGACTTCCACATGGCTAGGGGTGTAAGCCATTGGTCTAACCCTTATTATGGAATGAGGGTTGTGTAAGGTAAGGATACACAGAGGTGAATCCTTTTCCCACTGGACTAGAGAATCATCTGAAATATTAGGGGCCAAAGCCTCTTGTATTTCATCCAAGTCTAGGGACGGACTTGTAGGTGTGTTTAAGGCTAAACACATTTCCTCTTCTAATAAACTGTCCAAGGCTAGGAAGTTTTGGTAATTTTCAGAAATATCAGCATCATCAGGGATGATAGCATCATCTATTAATGAAATTTTTACTTGGGGTGTTAGCCCCGTATGTTTTTCTGAGGTTTCGGGTCCACCATGCTTCTCAAACGGAAACTCTGATGTAAGGGGAGGAAGGAAGGGTTTGGCACAGATTTTCAAGGGTCTAGGAATCCTAGGAGCCATGAAATGACGGTTATGAGCCGTTATAGCCACATAGGTTGGGTCATGTATGACTGGTGAGTGAAGGAGCAGGAAATTCTATCCGATAAGCATATCACAATCAATATCAGTATTTTGCCAAACTATATCAATTATACAGGCAACACCTCCATAATTGATTCGTACATTCTTTGCATGCGTATGCCACTGCATTTTTGATTCGTTTGCTATGGTAGCCTCCATAGTAAGTTCAAGATCAGTAATCCAGACATTTGCAGGTAAAGCATTAGGATGCATTAGTGTGAGTGCAGATCCAGAATCTATAAATGCATGCAATGTATAAAAGTGGAATATTATGAAAAACAATATCAATCGAAACATAAGTAAAAGTATGCTTCGTACCTAATTCCGCGATTTGTGTTACCTCAAGTTTAAGTTGGAGAGCGTTTAGCTGGTAACACCATGGTTCAGTGCTTGTAGGCACATAATTTTCATGTTTTTCATTCGTAAGCTTTAAAGCTTCTTCCTCATACTCACTTGGAGTTTTCATAGCTGGAATCGGATAGCCAGCTTCTTTGCACATGCAAATCCACTTATGATCTCGTTCTTTTAGCATACGAGTCATTACCTGTGCTTGTTCCAATATTGCAAGTTCTTTCTGGAGACCTGCAATTCTATCATTCAGTTCAATATAAACTTTAGATGTTTTTATGGGAACCTGTGGGTTTATGGGCTCACTAGGAGTCTTTTGATAACTTATCTGAGGTTTACCAGTTAAATCAACTGAATGAATTTTAGGAATATTTACTATCACATTCGAGATAGTATCTAGGAGATCAGGATGAACTCCTTTTCTTAGTTCTTCCAGATCAGGCTGGACAAAACTTTTTCCTTTTAATAGTTCTTGCTGAGTAGGGACTAAAGGAGCTTTGTTTAAGGTTTGAAACCTTTTATAAGCTTCTTCAAAGCTTTCACTAGGTTTATATGAATCATCAATTTCATAAAATTTTCTAATCTCATCAGAGACTATATTATTCACCTGTGGTGTACATATCCTTTCAGTGATAAACCTAAAACATTCTATGTGATAAGTGTATGGATACTTTGGTTTTTCTTTTAACAGAAAACCTGGTTCACGTCTAGCAAGTCTCATACAATAATCACATTCATAGGAACAACGTTCAATTGAGAATAAGGAATTCCCAATCCAAGTGGAGTTGTCCTTGGCTATCCAATTATTTAACATTATTGGATTGACTCTAAGTCGTTCTGGACATTCATATGAATACTGGGAGTCTTCTTCAGAGGAATAAGAATCTTCTAAGCTCGAACTAGACAGATTCTCATCTTCTGATAATAGAGAGTAGATGCTTGAGGCATCAGTCTCTTCTTCAATAAGTTGGAGATGTTCAACAATTGCATCCTGTATCAAAGGCATCAGTCTGTGAATCATCTTAACTTTCTTTTTACTAGTACAATCTTTGGCAAAGTGTCCTTTATTACAAGAGAAACATTTGCATTTCTTTTTTACTGGTGTTCCAGTATTAGGTTTCTTCTTGTTTGGTTTAACCCTTTTAAAATATTTCTTTTTCTTCTTAAAGGGTTGGGATTTCTTATAAGTAGGGCTTTTCCTGAATCTCCTTACTTTCTTCTTGGATTTAAGTCCTTTCTTCTTAAATCTAGATTTCCTTCTTTCGGGAGGAGCTCCCCAATGGGTAGGAACATCTAATAACTTATTACAGAACTTATCTCCAATGTAATGAGTTTTAGTCTGTTTGTCAACTTGGTGTCTGACACAGACTTCTTTTAAATAACAGTCTGCTAACTGTTTTATTTCACCAAGCGTGCCATAGACAGGCTTGTGTCTTTCCATATACTTTTGGATTTCTCCAGGCCAAGGTTTAGGAAGCTTGGCTAAGAATAACAAAATGTTATTCGTATCATTAAGTATATAGTAATACTGGCAGAATTCATTATAGTAATGTTCAAAGAACTCCATGTTACTTATTGCCAGTTTAGCCAAATTCCTTTTGGCATCTGCAGTTTTTATAGGACCTTGTTCGTGGATATCTCCAGCGAACTCCACATTAAGGGGTAAAGCAAAATCATAAACACTCCTAGTTTGTTTCAAAGTATTTGTTATCCAAGTGTGATAATTAGGAGTTGTTTTGAAAGCATTCCAAAATTTTTTTGCTATCCCTTTCATACTGCATTCATTGAGATTCCATAACTGGGAAGTCTCTAGATGAGCATACTGTGATGAGACAACAAAGGTCATATCTACACACCAGGAGTGTATAGTTGCTGCTCTGTCCAAGGATGAATCTAAATCCAGAAAGCACCCATGTGCTGATATAGGTTGTCCTATTCTTTTATCCTTCAGACTATACATTTCAGTATGTCTCTCATTTTTTCTTCCAGACTATGCTCTTCCTCCTACACGAGGTTAAGTGTCTGCTCTGGGCATGACTTGGTATATGTTCTGCACAGTGGGTGGAATTGGAGGATTATATCTCCTTGGAGATTCGTCAAAGACATTACTTCCTCCAGTAGATTCTTCTACTATGGCAAAGGCGGATAAGTTCGTGGTTAGAACTTCTGTGCCTTCTTTAGGGATCTCCTTTTGAAGTTCTTCTGGTTGAACTTCTTGATTGGGAAAAGTATTTAGAACATCTTTTCCTTCTGCAACAAGATTAGCATAGTCCTGTGCTATTCTTGTAAGCTTCATAAAGTACTGGTGGTCAGTACCTCTGTAAGTATCATATTCATGTAGATACTCTTTATAAGTCTTTTGAGAGACTTTTATAATATTTACCCTGTGGGATAAATCACTATCCACATCAGTGATGGGATTGGTATGAGGTTCATATCTCTGGTTTGGAGCAAACCTGATAGACAAATTTCCATCCATGTCTTCGTAAGAATTCATAACTTCATCTGACTGGAGATGAGTTTTCGTATTTTCGAAGATCCATTCATGGGGGAAACTTACGTCTTTCTAGTGAACTACTTTCTTGGTAGTCACCTTGTTTCTTGGATCAGTAATGCACAGAGTAGTCATTTCTCTGTCATTTCTAAGAGCAAGTGGATCCTTGACTCCTATTGGATCCATAACATACATACACTTTTAGTACAAGGTATATGTAATGTTTAAGACATTAACACCTGGTTTATAACCAAGGTCATGTGTCTTTATTCTAAGCCTGAGACAGTTGTCACAGTCTTTTACTGCTGAATAGCTATTTGGGGCTATGACCAGGAAACAACTCTGATCATTCAAACTTGCTTGTGTTGCTCCAAATAATGATTTTTCAAAAATCATATTCCTATCATCAGTAATGCAAGCACATAGAGAGCCACCAATATATTTAGGTCCGAGCAACCTAAATGTTATCTGTACAGCGCCAAGATGTACAAATTCATACTTCTCTTTAAGAAGTTTGGCCTTCATTTCTTTGGTGAACAACTGCACATCCAAGTTAGCAGGACTTGAGATATTGAAGGTAGTTGTTCTAAGCTTATGCTTTAATGAAGGATTAGTCTTACCGACTTTATAAACTTGTTTTATATCAAGTTGAGGGAGACCATCCTCATTAACTTGAACAATTAGCTTTTCAGCTTCAAATTCCTCAAGTGTCTGTAAGGACATCTTAGGATTTGGTTTTCTAAATGAGATGGCTCTGTTAAGGGTCTTCATCATTTTCAATTGAGGTTCTTTGGGAGCCTCTTCTACTTTCCATCTGAGTACCTGGTTAACAGGAACTTTGAAACCGACTGTAGTCTTGGAAAGTTTCTCTAAGAGTTTTGTATAATCAGGGAGTTGGATTTTCACTTCTTTTGATTTGATTTCATCAAGAACATTATGCATTGTGTCCAATTCTTCCTGAGCAACTCTTATGTCACTAGGGATCTTTTTAAGCTGATCTAAGATCTCAACTTTCTTCTCATCATCCTTGATAGCCATGCTACCCAGAGTTTTTAATATGACTGTGTCATTATTATCTACCTTCTGCTGAAGAGTGTTATCTCTGTGGTAATAGCTTTATCATTGGTGTCTATGTCACTAATCCTTTTAAGTAATTGAGCATTGCTCTTCTTAATTTCTTTAAGCAGATCATGACATGATGTCACAGAATCCGCAAGGGTTCTGTTATAATCAATGATTTTCTACATTTCACTATTCAGAACAATATGTCCTGAATTTACAGTTTTAAGCTCGTCAGTCATGGCTGCTTGCTTTGTTTCTAACTTCTTGATTTCAATCAAGATGTTTTCATTGTCTCTGGTGATGAGATCGAAGATCTCTCCTAGAGCTGCATTTCCATAGTTGTTATGAGCAACAACTTTAGGCAAATCTTTAAGACTAGACTTAGCTTTTTGAAAGCTGCCTTGGTCTTTCGTTTTGTTTTCCTTTATCCTTTCCTTGACAAAGGCTTCCATGGAAAACTTACCTTACCCAAACACCCAGTTTCTCCAAGATGTATTTGGACTGGTTTTGAGTTGCAATAACTTCTTGAAGAAGTTCTCTTAATTGCTCAGTAAGACTCTCAATCTTTTTCTCAGTAGGGTTTGCTCTATCGGGGTCAACAACCAGAGTTTTGACAATCCCGATTATCTCTTGGGTCTCGTCCTTAATCTGAGAAACTACCTTGTTTGTGTTCAAGGTGTCAGACTATAATAGTTTGTCTACTACAACTTCTGTTGAAGACTGTTCTTTGAGAGTGCTCTTAAAGATCTGTTTCTCAATATACTTGACTGTATCCTCAAGGCTTGATACTGAGTTCTTAATATAGTCAGGTTTAGTGTCAGAGATTCCTCTGTGATCTGAAGATAGGGCTTCCAATAATCTAGAAAGACTAGAATTGATATTATTCTGAGAGTTCAAAATATATTGGATATTTCTAGCTTGATTGGAACTTTCTTCAGTGGAGATGGGGAATCTACTGAATAGTTTCATTCAAAACTACTCAGATCTTTCTTTATATCCCACGAACTCGTTGGTGAGTTCCTTGAGGGATTGTGTCACTAACTCATGTGACTATATCTGCGAACAGATTGCAAAGTTAAGTGTAAAACCGAGGACTTCGGTAGTCACTTTGGTTTGGGGCAAAATGTGTGGGAGGTGGATACAAGTTCTAGCGTCTTTGTATAAACAACAATACTTTTTAGAAAATCTATCATGTACTGACTGATCAGAACTGGTAGATGGTCTAAACATAAGTTTTGCTCTTTCCTCAAGTAATTTCATTTTGACCAAACATGATTTAAGAATCTGAGGGAAGATTCTTTTTGTTCAGATATCCAGGGTCGCAAGATACCAAAATTAGTATAACCTGGCTCTGATACCAAATAGGCTCGTAGGGGCAAGCAGGGCTGTAATCCCACTAAAACTCCTACCAATAGGCAGAAGATGCCTTAGTTAGAGGATCTCAGAAATGGATCCTGATGCTATAAATTTCTTTATTAGTATAGTTGGTTTATGCAAGATTTGATGGAGAGGTTCAAACAGATAGTCGTCGAGAATCACTTTGAACCAAAAAGTGAGAAGTGTTGGCGGCTATGTGTTAACCACAAGAGAGCGGTTTTAGAAATCTCTAGCATTGACGAGGTTGTAAACACCTTCGTCACTGAACAGTGTCGCTAGTGGGTCATCACTGTAGTCGCAGGGCGATGCTGGTCTACCAGTATATACGATACTAGTTCTTCGTATCCTCGAGGAGGATTGGGCACTGACATCAGGATCCTGTGTCATTGGATCGTTTGACAGGTCGTGCCTCCCAAGAATTTGCAATTCTAAAATTCTATCTTGGCCGATGTTAATGATTCCTGCGTCGAAGGCTGGATCATTAAATTCTTCATTCGGCTCATCTACTCGTTCTTCTTCATTGTCTAAAAGGATGAGTTCTGGATCTTCATCTCTGATCTTTGATCTGCAATAGGTGTTGACTGGAGAGACGATCCCTTGTACGAGCTTTGAGTAAAGAGTCGTTGCAGAGGCTGTATGGTTATGGAGATTCTCGATAACCATTCTTTTTCCAGCAAACATTAAGCTCTTGTTCTTTTGCTGCTGCATAATTCGAGGCAAGAGTTTTAATATGGCTGCTCTGATGGCCATATTATCCTTCAGGATTCTGACTTCAAAATGATGGTTGTGGATTGGGTAATCCATTCTCACCATTCTGATATAATGGAAACTATGATAATACAGAGTTTCTTGATTTCTGTAAGACCACTCGGGTGGTGCACTACAGAATATTATCTGCAGAGGATTCACTGATGGTTCCCATTTCCAGATTTTTTTAGCTACTTCAATAATAGGTTTCGAAAAACCCTGCAACTCTTCTAGTCTGCTGATGACTAGATTTTTTAGGAAACCATTCTCCATTAGCCATAAGAGGCTTATTTTGTCATGCTGACTAGTGGCATTTACCAGATAACTTCCATCAATATATCCTTTGACAGGGAACAAGTTTGGTAATCCACAGTAGAGCCCCTCAATAAGCTCTTGGTTGAAGTCATACCACCTCTTGGGCATGAGTTCCTGGAAATAAAGAGTAGGAGACTCTTCATCTCTCAGAACATTCTTATCCTCATGAGTCGGCTCATGGGATTCTTGCTGCTACTGGCTAGTAGCTTCCTTTTCAATAGAAGAAATGGTTTCTTCTTTTTCTTTGACTGCTGAGATGAGCTTCAGGTGATGTTCTAGCCATTTAGCTAGGACTTTCATTGTTTGGAAAAACAATGTTGAATCCTTCTTGTTGTAGTAAGCATCTTGGATATTATTCAACAATTTCAGAGCTTGCTGATCCAAGTCTTTGTTGGTGAGATAGACTGGTTTTTCAAAATACCTGAAATAGGTATTTTCGATCTTGATCATTCTTTCTCTATTTTCACCTGCATTTTTACCAACACCAAATCTTTGGAAAAATGGGTTAGTTCTCTCAGTGCTAACAGAAGGAGTGGGAGTTTGAATTCCCTTTCCTGTTCGTCTAGTACTGGGGTTGCTACTAGATCCCAAGGTATTGGTATGGGGATCAGGCTGAGATCCTGTCCCTTTACTAAGGTTCATGTGAGCGAACCTTTGTTGCAATGATACATAGTTGCTTGGAATATCAACAGGGCTTAGGTCGTCTTTACCTGCGGCCTGTGTAGCAGGACTAGCCATAGATATACCTCCATGGTGGCTTTGCTGTGTTTTTGGGAAACACTCACCCATCAACGGACTTGTCTTGTCTTTACCAGCTGCCGTTTGAGCTGGACTAGTTCTAGAATTTCTCGATCTAGAATTCGTTTGACCAATCATAAAGACACGAATGTCTTGTGATTGCGCTGGTATACCCATAGAACAACAATCAGTGGAGACTAGCCTGTTCTTCAGATTGTTACATCCGTCATAAGGAGCTTCATCTGAAGGCTCGGCTCTTTTGATAAACTTTTCAGCCATTTCTCTGGTTAAGGAGTCAGGAAGGAAGTTGTTGTTACCTGGTATGTGCGTAACCGAGAAATCAAAGTTTGAGAACCAGCACTGCCACATGAGTAACCTGGCACGGTTCATAACATTATTTAAGTCAGACTTTAAAAAAGTAGTAAAATACTAACAGTATGTCTTAATCTCAAATCTACTAGGTATAAGATATATTTCAGCTTTCCTAATAGATTTAATTACAGCAAGTAATTCCTTTTCTAGTACTGCATCATTCAAAGCTACTTTTTTGAATTTACGGCAGTTAGCAGACTGTTATTTAAAAGAACTCTGTGTCGGACACCAAGTTGACAAACAGACTAAAACTCATTACATTGGAGATAAGTTCTGTAAAAAGTTATTAGATGTTCCTACCCATTGGGGAGCTCCTCCCGAAAGAAGGAAATCTAGATTTAAGAAGAAAGGACTTAAATCCAAGAAGAAAGTAAGGAGATTCAGGAAAAGCCTTACTTATAAGAAATCCCAACCCTTTAAGAAGAAAAAGAAATATTTTAAAAGGGTTAAGCCAAACAAGAAGAAACCAAATACTGGAACACTAGTAAAAAAGAAATGCAAATGTTTCTCTTGTAATAAAGAAGGACACTTTGCCAAAGATTGTCCTAGTCAAAAGAAAGTTAAGATGATTCACAGACTAATGCCTTTGATACAGGATGCAGCTGCTAAACATCTCCAACTTATTGAAGAAGAGACTGATGCCTCAAGCATCTACTCTCTATTATCAGAAGATGAGAATCTGTCTAGTTCGAGCTTAGAAGATTCTTATTCCTCTGAAGAAGACTCACAGTCTTCATATGAAAGTCCAAAACGACTTAGAGTCACTCCAATAATGTTAGATAATTGGATAGCCAAGGACAACTCCACTTGGATTGGGAATTCCTTATTCTCAATTGAACGTTGTTCCTATGAATGTGATTATTGTATGAAACTTGCTAGACGTGAACCAGGTTTTCTGTTAAAAGAAAAACCAGAGTATCCATACACTTATCACATAGAATGTTTTAGGTTTATCACTAAAAGGATATGTACACCACAGGTGAATAATATAGTCTCTGATGAGATTAGAAAATTTTATGAAACTGATGATTCATATAAACATAGTGAAAGCTTTGAAGAAGCTTATAAAAGGTTTCAAACCTTAAACAAAGCTCCTTTAGTTCCTGCTCAGCAAGAACTATTAAAAGGAAAAAGTTCTGTCCAGCCTGATCTGGAAGAACTAAGAAAAGGAGTTCATCCTGATCTCCTAGATACTATCCCGAATGTGATAGTAAATATTCCTAAAACTCATTTAGTTGATTTAACTGGTAAACCTCAGATAAGTTATCAAAAGACTCCTAGTGAGCCCATAAACCCACAGGTTCCCATAAAAACATCTGAAGTTTATATTGAACTGAATGATAGAATTGCAGGTCTCCGAAAAGAACTTGCAATATTGGAACAAGCACAGGTAATGACTCGTATGCTAAAAGAATGAGATCATAAGTGGATTTGCATGTGCAAAGAAGCTGGCTATCCGATTCCATCTATGAAAACTCCAAGGGAGTATGAAGAAGAAGCTTTAAAGCTTACAAATGAAAAACATGAAGACTCTGTGCCTACAAGCACTGAACCATGGTGTTACCAGCTAAACGCTCTCCAACTTAAACCTTAGGTAACACAAATTGCGGAATTAGGTACAAAGCATACTTCTACTTACGTTTTGATTGATATTGTTTTTCATGATTATCCACTTTATACATTGCATGCATTTATAGATTCTGGATCTGCACTCACACTAATGCATCCTAATGCTTTACCTGCAGATGTCTAGATTACTGATCCTGAACTTACTATGGAGGCTACCATGGCAAATGGATCAAAAATGTAGTGGCATACGCATGCAAAGAATGTACCAATCATTTATGGAGGTGCTGCCTGTATAATTGATATAGTTTGGAAAAATACTGATATTGACTGTGATATGCTTATCGGACATAATTTCCTGCTCCTTCACTCACCAGTCGTACATGACCCAGCCTATGTGGCTATAACGGCTCATAACTGTCATTTCATGGCTCCTAGGATTCCTAGACCCTTGAAAATCTGTGCCAAACCCTTCCTTCCTCCCCTTACATCAGAGTTTTTGTCTGAGAAGCGTGGTGGACCTGAAACCTCGAAAAAACATACGGGGCTAACACCCCAAGTAAAAATTTCATTAATAGATGATGCTATCATCCCTGATGATGCTGATATTTATGAAAATTATCAAAACTTCCTGGACTTGGATAGTTTATTAGAAGAGGAAATGTGTTTAGCCTTAAACACACCTACAAGTCCGTCCCTAGACTTGGATGAAATACAAGAGGCTTTGGCCCCTAATATTTCAGATGATCCTCTAACCCAGTGGGAAAAGGATTCACCTCTGTGTATCCTTACTTTACACAAACCTCATTCCATAATAAGGGTTAGACCAATGGCTTATACCCCTAGCCATGTGGAAGTCTTCAGGGTTCAACTTGAAGAACAACTGAAACTTGGCCTTATCAGACCTAGTACCAGTATTCACAGCTCTCCTGGCTTTGTGGTAGAAAAGCATAGTGAAGTAGTTCGTGGCAAACCTCGTATTGTCATCAACTACAAACAATTAAACCAAGAAACCATGGGAGATGGTTATTTTATCCCACATGTCCAACAGCTCATACCAAAATTACCAGAAGCTAAGTGGTATTCAAAATTTGATGCAAAATCTGGTTTTTGGTAGGTCAAGATGGAAGAACAGAGTAAAGTTCTCACAGCTTTCTCCACACCGATGGGACACTATGAATGGAACGTCATGCCATTCGGATTGAAAAACGCTCCCAATGTTTTTCAAAGGAGGATGGACCACATCTTCAGACAATACACAGAGTTCATCACTGTGTATATTGACGATATGTTAGTATTCTCTAAGACAAGAGAATAACACATAAAACATCTGAATATCTTTGTTAAGATTATTCAGAAGCATGGAATTATACTAGGAAAATCTAAGATCTTTATGGCTTATTGTGAAATAGATTTTCTTGGATTAAAAATCAAAGATGGCACAATCCAAATGCAGCCACATATTGGTTTAAAAGTTAGGAAAGATTTCCCTGACAAAATAATTGACAAAAAACAATTACAAAGGTTTTTAGGCATTGTCAATTATATTAGCTGTTATTTGAAAGATTGGGCTAAGCTGACCGCCCCACTCTATGCAGCTTTAAACAGAAAGACCTGGACTTTCACTGACGCTGATATCTTGCAGGTTAAGAAGATCAAAGAACAGGTCGTAAATCTGCCAACGTTTCACATTCCCCGTGAAACAGATCAGATAATCCTTGCCACTGATGCAAGTGAGATGTATTGGGCAGGAGTAATATCCTTTCATGAACCCAATACTATTTTTGAAAAATTGATAATGTATTGCAGCGGTAAATTTAAAAAAATAGCTTTGAATTATGCAGTACTAGAAAAGGAATTACTTGCTGTAATTAAATCTATTTGGAAAGCTGAAATATATCTTATACCTAGTAGATTTGATATTAAGACATAATGTAAGTATTTTACTACTTTTTTAAAGTCTGACTTAAATAATGTTATGAACCGTGCCAGGTTACTTAGGTGGCAGTGCTGGTTCTCAAACTTTGATTTGTCGGTTATGCACATACCAGGTAACAGGAACTTCCTTCCTGACTCCTTAACCAGAGAAATGGCTGAAAAGTTTATCAAAGGAGCCGAGCCTTCAGATGAAGCTCCTTATGACGGATGTAACAATCTGAAGAACAGGCTAGTCTCCACTGATCGTTGTTCTATGGGTATACCAGCGCAATCACAAGACATTCGTGTCTTTATGATTGGTCAAACGAATTCTGGATCGGGAAATTCCAGAACTAGTGCAACTCAAACAACAGCTGGTAAAGACAAGACAAGTCCATTGATGGGTGTGTGTTTCCCAAAAACACAGCAAAGCCACCATGGAGGTATATCTATGGCTAGTCCTGCTACACAGGCCGCAGGTAAAGATGACCTAAGCCATGTTGATCTTCCAAGCAATTATGTATCGTTGCAACAAAGGTTCACTCACATGAACCTTAGTAAAGGGACAGGATCTCAGCCTGATCCCCATACCAATACCTTGGGATCTAGTAGCAACCCCAGTACTAGACGAACAGGAAAGGGAATTCAAACTCCCACTCCTCCTGTTAGCACTGAGAGAACTAACCCATTTTTCCAAAGATTTGGTATTGGTTCCACTGAGAGAATTTCTTGAAAGCATTATTCTCTGAGAGATGGAGACATTCCAGAGTGATGAGCTTTGAACTGTGGTTCCTTCTGAATTCCATTTTTGTCAGTGATAAGTTTTAAGTCAATATGACAAATATGACTTTTCCTGTGTTGAAAGGCTAAAGGATTTTCAGAACAACAATCTTGCCTAATCTTTGCAAGCACAGGTTCTACTTGAGCTTGGCAGAGATTAATATTTTGAGTTAACCATTGCAGATTGACTGGTTTGCCTTTGACTTTCAAGGGAATTTGGCATTCATATCTTGTCTTTTTATACAAGGAGTATTTTTGAGCAAGGATAATCTCATAAGGTTGAATAGTAATAGGATAAAACTTAGAGAGATTATCGGATCCAAGCATGACATCAAACATAGGCATTTCATGATGGGCAACTGTGAATTCATAGACTGTATCTCCTAAGAGAATAGGAATTTTTGCAGACCACTCAGAAATGACTGTTTTAGTATTAAAAGTTAGCTTGTAAAAAGCAGGTTCCCATTTATCAGCAGGGATAACATGATATCTTGCTAAAGACATATCAACACCTGTGTCTAGTAGGACATCTAAATTATAGGCTTTAAAACCAGGCCATTTAATGCTAAGCTCACAGACTGGATTATTAGTAGTATGGACAGAAATTTGATGAATATGATTGGTTTCATCAATCACCATACCTGAGGCTGGTGGATAACTGTCTGCTAGCTGTGCTAACTCTTCTTCAAAGAGTTGTTGTTTCTCTTCATCCTCAGCTTCTTCTTTCATAAGCTGTTGGAGTTCTTCTTGTGCTTTAAGAAAGAAATTTTGGAGTAAAGCAATGCGTTTGTTGCGCCATTGCCTTATGTCTTGCTGCTCAGGAGCATAGGAATAAGCACTATCAAGAACTATTGTTGAAGAACTTGGCTTAGAAACTTTATGACTAGTGAATTGTACTGCTTTGGCTCATTGCTGTTGCTTTTGCTGAGAAAGATGCAACAAATATCTTTCTTCTGTTTCAGCAATTTGATGCTGCAAGTATTTCTTTTCAGAACTAAGATAAGCAAGTGTTTGCAAATACTTATCTTTTAAATATTGCAACTGCTGAGACAAAGTAAGAGTATCAACAAATTGAGTTCTTAACATATTAATTTGAAAACCTATATCTGAATCATAGTCTGACGATTCAGAGGCAGAACTGATTTCTTCATAATTCATATTGATTTGATTATCTGATTCTTCATTCCATGGAATATCAGATTCATATTGTGGTTCTAGATCAGAAATCAAAACATATTCTTCTTCATATATACCATGACTTTGTAAGAAATTAATTTTCTTAGCATTTTCTTTCTTCTGAGGGCATTTACTGGCATAGTGAGAACCTTGACAAAGAAAGCATTTAACAGAGGCTTTCTGAAACCCATTCTTTCTTTTTCTGAATATCTTTTTCTGTTTAAAGGATGGACCTTTAAACTTTCTGTATTTTGGCTTCTGAAACCTGTGAGGTTGCGGAGAATATTTACATTCTTTGTTCTTCATTTTTATTTTATCTTGAGATCTTCTGTAACTTTTGCAGTTTGTACAACCAAATTGATCAGAGAAAGGCTTACAAAACTCGATGCCTATTTTCTTATGAAAAAGCATAGTATCTTTGTAGGCTTTTCTTTCTGCACATAATTTTTCATTGATGGCTCTAATATTTTGGTTGATGCTACCAAAAGACATAGTAGATATATCAGATCCCATTACAGACTTATACTTATCAGCAAAGTATTGAGGAAAAGATTTTATATATCTGATTTTGAATGCTGGATTAAACATTTCACCGGCAGCATATAACAGATTTTCCATATGACACATATATTCCTCTATTCTAGTCATATAACTGTGCACTTAAGAATTTAGCTTTGCTGGCTTCTTTCTCATTGTCAATAATACCAACAAATTCAGAATAAACTGCTTCACACAAGGCAATTATCGGCTGACTCTGGCGGAGGATTTCATCATGGAAGATTTGACCACAACCATCCCACCAATCCTTAATGATTCCTATGAAACCATTAGATACTTGCTGTGAAACATTGATTGGATCTTTCTTTAAACTAAAAATTTGAACATTGGCCCATGCAAGCATAACATGAATCATTTCTTTTCTTTTGGCTGGGGCTTCACAATTAAACTTCCAAAAGAAAGACTGGAAATTTAATGTTCTGATCTGAGATTCTAAAGGAGGCCTTGAATTTGATGACGTTTCTCCTTCAAAATAACTAAACATTTCTGCTTCTTCTATTTTGGCCATTCCTACATGATAGATTTTATCAGCAATGTTTTCTTCTCCTACTTTCTTTTGGGTTTTAGCTTGAACTATTTCTCGCTGAGTCTTTGCTACATTTACCCATCCAAGAGAATCAGTAGGGCTTGTTATTGTTAATGGCGTAGGATTACTGACTGATACTTGTTGAAAAATATCAGGAAGTAAGGTAACATGCTGTTGCTAACTCACCATTTCTCGAGTGAGGCTTTCAAGACTAGAAGATGTTTCTAATGCAGAAATATTAGTCTTTTCTTGTAAATAAAGTATTTCAGATTTTACACTATCTTGTTCTTGGACAAGACTACTTATAGCTTGATTTGCATTGTCCATTTTCTGATGTGCTTCACTTTGTAGATGCTTAATACTACTGGATTCTTGATCAACTTTAGAGACAAGGGATGCCATATCAGTAGTATGTTTAGTGTCCAGGGTTCTTAGAGCTTGACTAATTTCTCCTTTCTGATACAACTGTATACTGGTCAGCATAGAAGATATCTGTGCTAAGCTAGATTGAATATTGGAAACCTTAGTGTTTAAACACTTAGTTGCAACATTATTCCAATTTAACAATTTAGCTTCTGTAAATTGTTCTAAGCTCTTATCAGCTGTCCTTAGATAATTCATCTGAGCTCTAAACATTCCATCAGGAGAATATTGATTGAAATCTGCTGCTTTAGGGAATCCTTTTTCAGAATAGGATTCATCACCTAGAGGTGTTTTCCATATATGACCATCGTCTAATTCAGAAGTACTTTCCATATGGATCTTCCTCCTTTGAGCTAAAAGCTGTTTGGTTTTTTCAAAAAGTCTTTCAATATTTTTATCTCATTGGACAGTATGGATGATAGAGTGACTGGGCTTGCTAAGGATGTTCTTACAGTCAGGGCAGTAGTAACAGTCAATCTGTGGATCATGAATCTTTTTAATATGCAGACATGGAATAGGAGCAAATGGGGTAGGCACATGATTATCAAATCTAAGAATAGATTTGTCAGGTAAATCTTTAATAGAAGTAGATATGGATAAAGATTGACGGGGTTGTTGGATGAAGTCAGTATCGACTATCCATTTTTTGGGAAACTTAAGTTGAGACCATGCACATAATTTTTCATTGATGGCTCTAATATTTTGGTTGATGCGACCAAAAGACATAGTAGTTATATCAAATCCCATTACAGACTTATACTTATCAGCAAAGTATTAAGGAAAAGATTATATGCTTTTTCATAAGAAAATAGGCGTCAAGTTTTGTAAGCCTTTCTCTGATCAATTTAGTTGTACAGATGCCAAAAGTTAAGATCTCAAGACAAAAGAAAAATGAAGAACAAAGAATGTAAATGTTCTCCGCAACCTCACAGTGATCAAAAGCCAAAGTACAGAAAGTTTAAAGGTCCATCCTTTAAACAGAAAAAGATATTCAAAAAAAGAAAGAATGGGTTTCAGAAACCCTCTGTTAAATGCTTTCTTTGTCAAGGTCCTCACTATGCCAGTAAATGCCCTCAGAAGAAAGAAAATGCTAAGAAAATTAATTTCTTACAAAGTCATGGTATAGATGAAGAAAAATATGTTTTGATTTCTGATCTAGAACCACAATATGAATCTGATATTCCATGGAATGAAGAATCAGATAATCAAATCAATATGAATTATGAAGAAATCAGTTCTGCCTCTGAATCATCAGACTATGATTCAGATATAGGTTTTCAAATTAATATGTTAAGAACTCAATTTGCTGATACTCTTACTTTGTCTCAGCAGTTGCAATATTTAAAAGATAAGTATTTGCAAACTCCTGCTTATCTTATTTCTGAAAAGAAATACTTGCAGCATCAAATTGCTGAAACAGAAGAAAGATATTTGTTACATCTTTCTTAGCAAAAGCAACAGCAACGAGGCAAAGCAGTACAATTCACTGGTCATAAAGTTTCTGAGCCAAGTTCTTCAACAATAGTTCCTGATAGTGCTTATTCCTATGCTCCTGAGCAGCAAGACAGAAGGCAATGGTGCAACAAACGCATTGATTTACTCTAGAATTTCCTTCTTAAAGCACAAGAACTCCAACAGCTTATGAAAGAAGAAGCTGAGGATGAAGAGAAACAACAACTCTTTGAAGAAGAGTTAGCACAGCTAGCAGACAGTTATCCACCAGCCTCAGGTATGGTGATTGATGAAACCAATCATATTCATCAAATTTCTGTCCATACTACTAATAATCTAGTCTGTGAGCTTAGCATTAAATGGCCTGGTTTTAAAGCCTATAATTTAGATGTCCTACTAGACACAGGTGCTGATATGTCTTTAGCAAGATATCATGCTATCCCTGCTGATAAATGGGAACCTACTTTTTACAAGCTGACTTTTAATACTAAAACATTCATTTCTGAGTGGTCTACAAAAATTCATATTCTCTTAGGGGATACAGTCTATGAATTCACAGTTGCCCATCATGAAATGCCTATGTTTGATGTCATGCTTAGATCCGATAATCTCTCTAAGTTTTATCCTATTACTATTCAACCTTATGAGATTATCCTTGCTCAAAAATACTCCTTGTATAAAAAGACAAGATATGAATGCCAAATTCCCTTGAAAGCCAAAGGCAAACCAGTCAATCTGCAATGGTTAACTCAAAAGATTAATCTCTGCCAAGCTCAAGTAGAACCTGTGCTTGCAAAGATTATGCAAGACTGTTGTTCTAAAAATCCTTTAGCCTTTCAACACAGGAAAAGTCATATTTGTCATATTGACTTAAAACTTATCACTGACAAAAATGGAATTCAGAAGGAACCACAGTTCAAAGCTCATCACTCTGGAATGTCTCCATCTCTCAGAGAATAATGCTTTCAAGAAATTCAATAGCTCAAAGATCAAGGATTGATTCGAGATTCTCACAGCCCGTGGGCATGTGAAGCATTCTATGTAAATAAAAAAAGTGAGCAGGTAAGGGGCAAAAAGAGGTTAGTAATTAATTACATTCCTCTCAATAAACATGTTGTCTCTGTTCAGCATCTTATTCCTTCTAAGGATGAGATTTTGCAGCGAAATACTGGGAGGAAAATCTATAGTAAATTTGATTTGAAGTCTGGGTTTTGGCAAATCCAAGTTGCAGAGTCTGACAGATATAAGACAGCCTTCATTACCCCCTTTGGTCAATATGAATGGAACGTTCTTTCTTTTGGTTTGAACACTGCTCCTAGTATCTTTCAAGAAATGATGAACCAATTTTTTGGTAAATATGGTACGTTCATCATTGTTTATATTGATGATATTCTAGTTTTCAGTAGAACTCCTAAGGAACATATAGAACATTTGGAATTGTTCTATAAAGTTGTTTATGATAATGGTCTGGTATTGTCTGCAAAGAAAATGATTACTTTTCAGACTGAAATTGAATTCCTTGCAATCACTATTAAATCAGGTGAAGTTAGTATTCAGCCTCATGTATTGCAAAATATACAGAATTTTCCTGACATCCTCACTGAGAAAAAAGTATTGCAAAGATTTTTAGGATGTGTCAATTATATAGCTGGTCACTATTATAATGTTGCACAAGATAGAATTCTTTTGAATAAAAGGTTATCCAAGAATCCTCCAGATTGGAATGATTCAATGAAATAGTCTCATTTAGTTGTCGACCATTTGTACAACACAAGCAGTGTCGTCCTCATCTTTCTTTCAAGCGCCACTCTTTTCTCCGCAAACACTCTTATGCTCTTCCACAACATTTTCTTAAAAAACATTGCACTCCACATCTTCAGAGCAAGTAGTCAATCTACTATATTTGTCACAAACTTGGCCATATTGCCTGCAATGTCATTGTAAAAACCCTGTTGTCAAAACTATTTTCACTTTCAACGCAGCCGTGTGGTGGGATATAGTTGACTCAAATGAATATTTTTACTTACAGGATGACATCTATGAACCAATTCTAGATGATCTTCCCTTTGAAGACTTTGAAGATGATGCAGATGCAGATGCTCTCGAATCATTAGTTGATGATTTGGAGCAACTGTTCACAAATATGCAACGACTATGGCATCATGATTACTCATAGCTTCCATATAAAGCATACGACAACTGGTCTCGACACCACCAAGAAAAGCCTAGGGGATATAACAGAGGACAAAGATTTACAAGAGGGAGACAACCCTTTATGCCAATATACTACCAACATTGTAAAGGCTTCATCATCCTTTGCAATTTTAGAGCTTTTTCAAGCCCAGTGCCTTTTGGATAAAGAATAAATTCACCAGTACAGAACCTCTAAGAGAAATTCTAGCATCAGTCATAAAGCCACAGTGGGATGTTTTATTGCCTACAGAAAATTAAAAAATGATGAAGTAAAAAGCTCTTTCTACTCAGAACAAGATTACTGCCCTTGTGAATGCAATAATATCAAAGAAAAAAGAGAAGCAGAAAAAGAAATAGAAGAAGTCATCTACACCGAGCAAGCTATTGTCCCAAATCTAGGGAGAAAAAAATTGGTATATACCAGCATTCCTCCCTTAAAAATCTCTCAACCAGCGTATCTCACACAATTGATAAATGAAAAGTTTTCCCAATTTATCATAGTAGAAATAAATGGTAGACTAGTAGATGCTCAAATAAATACTGGAGCTTCCCTCTTTTTTGTTAAATCATAGATCATCTATGATTGGAAGACATTGGATGAAACCCTGGCTTACAAGAGCCTTGATGTCCAAGGGAACAATTTTATCTGCAATAAGTATAAGCACCAACAGTGCTTTAGAATACAAGACAAAATCTTCTAGTGTGATTTTTTTGCCTTAGAATCTCTATAGATATCTTACTAGACAATGCTTTTATTGACAAATATTCACCTTATGGTTCTACTACTAAGAGTATTATGTTCACTATAGATAATGAAAGGGTTAGATTCTTTGCCTCATCTATGCAACTGAGCAATTCCCAAGCTCAACGGCCCAAACACTGGAACTAGTAATCACTGCTAAAATACAAGCCATGGAAGAAAAGATTAAAGCCACTATTTGTTCTGATAACCCTCAGCATTTTTGGTCCAAATCTATGCCTAAAATGGACATCAAAATCATCAAAGGTAAACATATGAAGATTAAGAAAAAGATCTCAATTCCAGCGTAGGGTTACAACGATATGGAACTAAAAATCAAAGAGTTAGAAAGTAATGGTTTCATAGAGAAATCCACATCTCCCTATTGTTGTTATGTTTTCATGGTGAATAAGCATTCAGATCAAAAAAGAAGGAAGAAAAGAATGGTTATAAATTACAGACTATTAAACGTCATTACTCAACGCTTTTCATATATAATTTCAGATAAAAGCTATCTATTAGAGAAAGTTGCAACATGTAAATGCTTCTCCCAGTTTGACTGCAAGTCAAGATTTTATCAGATCAGGGTTAAAAAAGGAGATAGATAAAAGACAACATTCAGCTGCCCATTCAGCGATTTTTAGTGGACTGTTATGCCATTTAGTTTGATGAATGCCCCAGCATGCTACCAAGCTCACATAGATAATATTTTTAAAGGCACTACTAACTTTTTGTGTGTATATATACATTGATGTTATTTAAATTTTCAATAATTCTCTTACTGACCATTACTCTCATCTCATGAAATTCTATGAGTTGGCGAATGATGCAGGTATTATCTTGTTAGAGATAAAAATTTAGGTCTGCAAGACTGAATATAATTTTCTTAGAATGGTCATCTAAGACTCAAAACTGCAAGTCCAACTACACATCAAAGAGAAGGTCATTAGTTTTTTTGAAAAACTAGATAAACCACGGCTTCAAGCCTTTTTGAGATTATTAAATTATTTGAATAGATTTTATCCTAACTCTAGTGAAGACAGGTTTATTCTTTAAGAACTTTTTTAGAAAAAGAAATCATTGCAATGGAAGGAAGAACACACTATTGTCATCCAAAAAATTAAGCAGAAAGTGGCAATGCTTCTCGATCTACATATCACAAAATCTGACCAAATGGTAGTTTACACTGATGCTTTCGATGTCTCATAGGGAGGATTACTTATTTGTATATATAATAATAAAGAATTCGTCTATGAATTTTTTAGTGGAGTCTTCAGTACTGATGTTCTTAAATATATTTTTTTTTAATAAAAAAATACTCTGTAAAAAAGTGTTTAGAGAAGTTTATGATCAAACTCTTGCATCTGTCACACTTTATTGTAAAAATCGATTGTATTAGATTTTTGACCTTTAGAGAAAATGATCATGCTCAAAAAGATGGTCACAGTAAATATGTTAGATGGCAGGGTTTCTTTAATCAGTTTAATTTCTCTATAGAACATATTAAAAGTATTGATAATGTTACAGCAGACTGACTCAGCAGAAATGCTCTTGCTACTTTAATGCATCACCCTGTCTCTGGCTTCAATTTGACCAAAATCTACAATCAGGTATTTGCCTCTGAATATTCTTATCCAGAAACAAATTATTTGAGAAGGACTGCATCCTAGGTATACTCGAATATTTTATGAAGTAAGATAGGCTTGCAGATGTCTTCCATAGCTACTATACAAACAAATCATCATCAAAACACCGATGTTATTGTCATAGCGAGACTCAATAGTGAGTTTCTATTTCACCAATTTATCGAGCTTCTAAAATGTCCCTTATGGACATGGATGATAAGAATATGATCTTCACACAATGAATGCTTGTATAGGTGGGTAGCTAGATATGGTCCACACCGTATCTATAAATAAAAAGATCACGATCAAGACACAGGTGTGCAACTATTATCCAAAGACATTTGGAATAGGAATCATATTTCTACATCAATCTTCACTGTCATGCATGTGAAGATGGATCCCAACACTGACATATTTTCAGTAAGTTTCAAGTAAGGTGTCTTTTTCAGCCAATAAGTGAAAATGACTTGCTAATTGAAGCGGAAGCAATGCTGGATCCACCTACCAGATGTCCTCATCAAGCGCATCCAACATCGTATCATTGTAGCCCATTTTTGTGATGTAAAGCATGATGGGACATGACAATGTCTAAGCAAAGATTCCAAAGGGACCTCCCAAATGTTATAAATAAGACTCTCCTCGATAGAGTTTTCATCAAAAAAATTTTAAGCTTTTTTTTAGAAGTCTCGTAGCCTTGTTTAAGACTTGTTTGAATCTCTGATTTTTAGCATCCTTAAAAAAAGGCAAGAGAAGAGCATACTCTTAAACAAGGCTACTAGACTTCTAAAAGAAAGCTTATAAATTTTTTGATGAAAACTCTATGGAGGAGTCTTATTTATAGCATTTGGGAGGTCCTGCCTGGAATCTTTGTTTAGGCGGTGTCATGTCTCTTCATGCTTCATAGCTCATAAAGTTGTCTACAGTGATATGCTATTGGACGTGTTAGATGAAAACGTCTGACTTGGTGGGTCCAATATTGCTTCCGCTTCAGTTAACAAGTCATTTTAATTTATTAGTTAAAAAAGACATCTAATCTGAATCGTACTGGAAAGATGCCAGTGTTGGGGTTTGGATTCACATGCATGACAATGAGAATTGATGTAGAAATATGATTCCCATTCCAAATATTTTAAGATAATAGTGTGCACAACTGTGTTTTGATCGTGATCTTCTTCTTCATGGATACAGTGTAGACCGTATTTTGCTACCCAACTATACAAGTGTTCATTGTATGAAGATCGTATTCTTATTAGCGATTTCCATAAGGGACGCTTTAGGAGCTTGATAAACTGGTGAAATAGAAACTTACTATTGAGTCTCTCTATGATAATAACATCAATGTTTTGATGGCGATTTATTTGTATAGTAGCTGTAAAAAATATCTGTAGGTCTTGTCTTGCTGCATAAGATATTCAAGTATATTTCTGAGGCAACCCTTCAGAAAGTATCTGTTATTGCACAATGGTATCAAGAGAAGAAAATCCTTGGTTGAATAATCTGGTTAGATTAAATCTAGGATTGGGTTGATGCATGAGAGTAGCAGGAAGATTTTTACTGAGCCAGTCTGCTGTAATATTGTTAGTACCTTTAATATGTTCTATAAAGATGTTAAACTAATTAAAAAAATCCTTTGATTTAACATATTTACCGCGACCATTTTTTCGACCATGATGCTTTTCTCTAAAGGTCAGAAATCTAGTATAATTGGTTTTTACAATAAAATGTGACAGATGTAAGAGTTTGAGCATAAACTTCTCTAAACACTTTTTATAGAGTAGATTTCTTTATCAGAAAAAATCCATTTAAGAACATCACTACTAAAGACTCCACTAGAGAATTCATAGATGAATTCTTTATTATTATATATACAAACAAGTACTCCTCCCCATGAGACATTGGAGGCATCAGTGTAAACCACCATTTGGTCAGATTTGGGGATATGGAGATCGGGAAGCATTGCGACTTTCTGTTTGATTTTCTAGATAGCAATAGTGTGTTCTTCCTTCCATTGGAATGCTTTTTTTTTGGATAAATTATTGAAGAATAAACATGTCTTCATCAGAGTTAGGATAAAAGTTATTCAAATAATTCAATAATCACAAAAAGACTTGCAGCCGTGGTTTATCTAGTTTTTCAAGAAAATTGATGACCTTCTCTTTGATGTGTGATTGGACTTGCAGTTTTGAGTCTTGGATGACCATTCCAAACAAATTATATTCAGTCTTGCAGAACTGAATTTTTGTATTTGACAAGATAATTTCTACATCATTTGCCAACTCATAGAATTTCATGAGATGGGAGTAATGGTCAGTAAGAGAATTATTGAAAATTAAGATATCATCAATGTATGTATACACAGAGAAAGTTAGTAGTGCCTTTAAAAATGTTATCTATGTGGGCTTGGTAGAATGCTGGGGCATTCATCAAATTAAATGGCATAACAGTCCACTGAAAATGGCTGAATGGGCAGTTGAATGCTGTCTTTTTTCTGTCTATTTCTTTAACTCTGATTTGTTAAAATTTTGACTTGCAGTTGAACTAGGAGAAGTATTTATATGTTGCAAATTTCTCCAATAGATAGCTTTTATTTGGAATTATATATGGAAAGCATTGAATAATGACATTTAATCGTCTGTAATTTATAACAATTTTTTTCTTCCTTCTTTTCTGTTTTGAATGTTTATTCACCATGAAAGCATAACAACAATAGAGAGATGTGGATTTCTCTATGAAACCATTACTTTCTAACTCTTTGATTTGTAGTTCCATATCGTTGTAATCTTGTGCTGAAATTGGAATATTTTTCCTAATCTTCATATGTTTACCTTAAATGATATTGATGTCTATTTCAGGGACATATTTGGACCAAAACTGTTGAGGGTTATCATAATAGATAGTGGCTTTAATATTTTTTCTTATAGCTTGTATTTCAGCAGGGATTACTAGTTCAGGTGTTTGGGCCATTGAACTTGGGAATTGCTTAGTTGCATAAATGAAGTGAAGAATTTTGAGCCTTTCATTATCTATAGTGAACATGATACTCTTAGTTGTGGATCCATAGGGTGAATATCTGTTAATGAAAGCACCGCTTAGTAAAATATCTACAATCATTCTATCTAAGGCAAAAAAATCACACTGAAAGATTTTGTCTTGTATCATAAGGGATTGCTAGTGCTTTATACTTATCGCAGATAAAACTATTCCCTTGGACATCAAGGTTCTTGTAAGCCAGGGTTTCATCCAATGTCTTCCAATCATAGATGATTTGTGATTTTGCAAATGAGAGAGAAACTCTAGTATTTATTTGGGCATCTACTAGTCTGCCATTTATTTCTACTATGATAAACTTGGCAAACTTTCCATTTATTAACTAAGGTACGCTGGTTGTGGTATTTCTAAGGGAGGAATACTAGTGCATACCAATTTTTGTCTCTCTAGATCTGGAACAACAACTTGCTCAGTGTAGATGGCTTCTTCTTCTTCTTCTTTTCCTTCTCCTTCTTCTTTGATATTAATGCATTCACTAGGGCAGTAATCTTGATCTGAGTAAAAAGAGCTTTTTACTTCATCATTTTCTTTTTTTTCTATGGGCAATAAAACATCCCACTATGGCTCTATGACTGGTGCTGAAATTTTTCTTCGAAGTTCTCTGTTGGTGAATTTATTTTTTATCCAAGAATCACTTGGCTTGAAAGAGCTCTGAAATTGTGGAGGTGGATGATGAGGCCTCTGCAAAGTTGGTGGTATCTTTGGCATAGAGCGTTGTCTCTTTATAGATCCTTGTCCTATGTTATATCCTCTGGTCCTTGGTCTCTCGTTTCTTTCTAGATCTTTTTGGTGATGATGAGATCAGTTCTCGTGTGCTTCATAAGGACATTGTGAATAGTCATGATGACAAAGTCGTTGCATGTTGGTGAGCGGTTGCTCCAAATCATCAGCTAATGATTCGAGAGGATTTGCATCTTCGTTGTCTTCAAAGTCTTCAACGGAGAGATCATTTAGAATTGATTCATAGATGTCATCCTGTAGGTAAAGATCTTCATCAGAATCAACGATATCCCACCACACTACTGCATTGGAGGTGAAAACAATTTTGACAACATGGTTTTTGTAATGGCATTGTAAAGCAATATGACTAGTCTTATGGCAAATATAAAAAATGAGTTGCTTACTATGAAGATGTGGAGTATGACGTTTCTTAAGAAAATGCTGTGGAAGAGCATAAGAGTGTTTGTGAGAAAAAGAGCAGTGCTTGAAAGAAAGATGAAGGCGACGCTGCTTGTGTTGTTTGCAGGACTATACAAATCACTGACAACCAACTGGGATTGTTTCAAGAAAAAATAGAGCGATCTGTAAAGGTTGATGTTTAGAAAGATTTTAGATAGACTTAGTCTCAGAGACTAATTACGTGGCTTGTTGTCTGGAAAAGTCTATAACATTAGAAGGATAAATCCTCGATAGTGAGGCCTTTGAGATAAATATAGGCAATACCTTTATCAATGCTATTATAAGGCAAAGCATGTAAAAACTTGAGTTTGATCTCAGTAGATCCAAATCTTTTACATTCATATGCCAATTCTTTAAATTGCTTGGCAAATGCATCAAACTGTTTTAGGTCGTAAAGTTCCATCTTTAGAAGCCATTTCTTTGATTCCAGTTCTCTGTTGCCAACTGTAGGAGCAAACTCATTAATTAATAAATGAAATAGGGAAGCTAGAGGATGAAGGTGGTGGTGGACACGTGCATTCTACTGATCTTGGATCATTGAATCCCACCATTTAGTAACAATTCCCTAAAAGAATTTGGAAGCAAATACAGTGGTACTAACTAGATCTAAATGAGAATTGACTGTGATGACTCGCATAGAGTTGCCACAGGCATATATCTCATATAATGGATTTAACAAATCATCGATATTCAGATATCAGCGCTGTAATTGGACATGTGTCTTTTGCATCAATGATGTACTGGGGTGCTTTTTATGAGGTTTAAAACTGGAACCAAAATTAACCTCATGTGTTTATGCTGGAGTTTTTGCTTCAGCTACCTGATCTTGCTCAACTAGCCATTCAAGGCTTTCATCTAAAGCTGCTAACTTAGTATCAATGAAAGACAACTGATTGTGCATATTTGTACAGATTTGATTGGTATTGTCTTCAAGGATATTTTATCTAAATTATTTCTGATGTATAAAACATCTTTACAAAGGTCATCAATATTTTTAGATAGATGTGAATTAAATCAAAAAACATAGTTTCTGTGCTTGAACTCATTTGAGGGTTCAACATCTCCTTGGAATGCTACAGAGAAATACTGTACAAGACCTTCTATTTGCTTATACATTCTTTTGTGTGGAGGCCACCTTCTACCTCTATATAGACTGACCTTATTTTCTGTATAGTATTCTAGTTGATCTTCTCTTGGAAGATTCATCAATGTACAAGGTTACTGATCTCTTGGATCAGGGCCTTGATTGATCTCTTCATCTTCTATTAAGATGTGACCTGTTTTGACAGCCCTCCTAGAGAAAAAAGTAGAGGGTCTGGAAGGAGAGAGAATAGAAGAATTATTTACAGAAAGAGATCTGGGAAGAATACTAATGGTTTTACCATCACTTTTATGCACATTGGCTTGATCTTTAATTTTAGGAGAAACATTCTTTAGCTAGCCAAGCTTCCAATATTATGGAGGCTAGTCTAAACAACGTTTTGTAGATAAGCACTGAAAGAAGTATGGCGATTATAAAGTAAACAAGCTAAAAGACTAACATTAAGACCATGTCTGAACAAAGGAAAAACACTTATAAAGACAACACCTATATGAATAAATTTATACTTAGACCGAGATTTTAACTGGCGAATAGTTTTATCATCAAAGATTTGAAATGGTATTATAGCCATGTTGAGTCATGTCGAGTTATGTTAAGCTATGCTAAACCTGTTTCTGAAATATTTGTCAATATATATTAATAAAATTCTACTTTCATCTTTTGTCATCTTTTTCTATTCTACTGTTATTTTGGTTATTTGTTTCCATATTCTCTTCAGACAATAGGAAAGGGAATGATCCTTTGAAGTTGTGAGAAAGACGTGTTGTGGATCTGTTTAGTATTGATGGAACAAAGACTATGGACGTAACAAATTAGATAACTTTAGATAGTACAAGTAAATCTGATGTCTGTACTCTTTCTGATATATCCTATGCGTCTTTATTTTTTCAAATGAAGCTCTAGTAGATTTTGATGAAGAAAATCCTAACATGGAATGGTAACTTCCCACTCTTAAACTGACTGAAGTTTATGATAAGCTTTCACCTTTCCATCTTGTAGCTAAAACGTCTATAAAAATTTATGAGAATGTTCTTTAGATTAAACAGAATGATCAATATAAATACCATTTGCAAATCTTTGATGATAAAACTATCCGATCGTTAACATCTCAATCTAAGTATATATAGGAATTAGTAGCTATAGAATGAAAACACAGAAATATACAAGGATAGTTTTTGATTCGCAGGTTCTTATTTTAAAGGATTGTTTTTAGTTCTAGAATGAAAACACAAAAATATACAGGAATAAATTTTGATTCAGTGTCCCACAAAAGGGCAAGCGAAGAGCATACACTTATTTTGGACACACGCACAACTTATAGAGAAAACTAGACACTCTAGACACACTACTAACAAGAGAGCATAGACATTCACTCTTTGGCATTCGATGTTTGTAACACGAGTCTCTCATATTTATAATATGAAATGGGAAGATCGATGGTCGACACAAAGATGTCAGATCAACGGACCAAAATGCTAAAAATAAATGGCTTATGGGCCCACTATGAATTGTCAAAGAAAAAATAAGGAAAAAGAATCTATTGACACGGCCGACAGAATACCACCTTTAGAAAGTGATGAGGTCCACATTTATGTGCAAGAGGGTTAACATGTCCATACTCACTGTTACAGACAAACTCTGTAACTAGTCATCATCACATAACCCATATTCTCCTTCGGGAGAGTAAAGAGCATCATCATCAGGATCAATATGATCCATGTACAATGTTGATGGGATTCTTAATATCTTTGTCTGAGGAGTAGGAAGAAAAATGACTTGATGAGATATCGTGAGTCATTTCCATAAAACAACGATCGGAACAATAGGAGCTAGGCCATCATGTAGATTAGTTTGAAAATTTTGAATTAAGAATAACTTGAATTTAACCCTGAAAGGTATCTTTAGAGAAATAAATATATTCCTCACTTGTCTTGGAGGAATTCTAATTGCAGGATCATCTGAAGCTTTTGTAGGTATTATATAATAAAAAAATTCAAATAAGTATCTGGAATCTCATTTGACTGTCAAAAGTTTTTAGTAGTAGGATTAAAGCTGGGTCAAAAAGTAAACAAGATAAATTCAGTTCTTTGTCTATAAACAAGATTTTTAAAAGGATTATTTTCACCAGTAATCCTTGGATTATCACCATCACGATACAACATTATAGTATAACACCAAATTGTTGCATCACTTTCTTGGAATTGAGTTGTCCATGCTAAATTTGTATTATTCATTTTATCAGAGGCTTCATAAGATTTTTTGATGAGAGCATTAGTCTCATTTGTGAGTTGATTAACAATAGAGGGAATGGATCTCCATATGTGTTGATAAAATTCATCTTGTACTTCTGAAATAGTTATCGCCATCACCAAATTTTCTTGTTTTTCTAAATTGAATTCTTTGAAGATAAAGTCAACAAGACAATTTTTTTCTTTTGAAATATGCTCAACTGTAAAATCAAAATCTGATAAATATGTCGTCCATTAGGTCAATCTACTTATTGATCATTTTTTCAAATTATCTGTAGACTGTAAAAAAACTCATAAAATTTTTTAAGTCAGAACTTACAATGAATTTTTCAGATCTCACAAAAAACATAAACGCTTGAATAGCTTTAATAATAGTTAGACTTTTTTTGTGAGTAGAATGATAGTTTTTTTGAGCTTGTTTGAAGCTTTTAGAGGCAAATCTAGAGGGTTTTTCTATTCCATTTGATGTTCTTTCTTTTAATATGACACCTCAATATACATATGAGGCATCAGTTTCAATAATTTTCATTCCATTATCAGACAAAACAAGAGGTGGCAGATTTTGTTTAATCTTCTGAACTTTTTAGTCATTTCATCTGACCATTCTGGAGCAATTTTTGACAATTTTTTATTTAAATTTTTTTGTCATGGGCTATATTATAGTAGTAACCAGCAATATAATTGACGCATACTAAGAATCTTTGCAAAGTTTTTTATCTTTTAAAACATCTGAATTTTTTAAATATTTTTCAAGACATGTTCTTGAACTGCAACTTCCCCTGATTTAATAGTAACTCTAAAAAATTCATTTTTTTTTTCTGAATATTATCATTTTTTGCTTCAGATAATACTAACCCATTCTTATACACTATCTGATAAAATTGCTCAAGATGACAAAGATGCTCTTTAGGAGATTTTGAGAATATCAATATGTCATCTATGTAGAGAATAATGAAATTAGAATACATTGAGAATAGTTTGTTCATCATTCACTGAAATATATTAGGAGCTGTCTTTAAAACAAAAGGTCAGACATTCTATTCATACTGACCAAAAGGAGTAATGAATGCAGTTTTATATTTGTCTTATTCTGTAACTTGAATTTGCCAAAATCTTGGTTTTAAGTCAAATTTGTTATAGATTTTACTTCCACTAATTTTTTGCAGAATTTTATCCTTTGAAGGAATTGGATGTTGTACCGGTAAGACATATTTATTAAGAGGTATATAATTTATTACTAATCTTTTCTTACTTCTAACCTGCTTTGACCTTTTATTAACATAAAAAGCTTCACATGCCCATGGACTATTTGAATCTCTAATCAGATCTTGTCTCTTTAATTGTTTTATCTCCTGAAAGCATTTTTCTCTGAGCGATGGAGACATACCTGAGTGATGAAGTTTAAATTTGGGTTTTACTTCTTTTCAATCCTTATTTTTGATCAATTTTAACTGAATTCTACATTCATAAAATTTTATATCTCTGAAAGCTGAAGGATTTTTAGAACAACAATCCTTCATCTTTGCAATTATCAGATCAATGCTGGCATGGAAAAGGTTTATTTTTTGTTGGATCCATCTGGTGTCTATTGATTTCTTCGGCTTCTCTTTTAAATGAATCTTGCACTCATAGTTGATTTTCTTAAATAAAGAATATTTTTGAGCAAGGATGATTTCATGACACTGGATTATAATAGGGTAGATATTAGTTAAATTATTTAATCCTATCATCATATCATACATAGGTATTTTAAGTTGTACTACTTTGAAGTGATTAATAGTATCACCAAGCACAACATGTATGATAGCAGATAATTCTGAGACTATTGTCTTTGTGTTAAAGGTTAGCCTATTAAATTCAGCATACCACATATCAGTAGGAATTGAATTATAATGAACAAGTGAGATATTTGCACCAGTATCAAGCAAAACATCTAAAGTATATGATTTAAAACCATCCCATTTAATTTATAATTCACAAACAGGATTGGTGGTACTATAAACTGAAATTTGATGAATGATATTACTCTAAGAGGTTTCCCCCTTCGAAAATAAGATTTCAGCTGATTAGAGACATGTATGAGCTTTTCTTCAAACAATTGTTCATGTTCATCGACAAAAGCTTCTTCTTTTAATAATTGTTCTAATTTAATTTGAGCTTTGACCAGAAATGATTGGAGTAGAGAAATTTATTTTGTTCGCCAGACAACTCTATCATAAGTATCAGGTTGATAAGCAACGACAATTTGAAGAGCTTTAGAAGATGTTTTCTGAGACAACTTCTTTCTGTCTTTGTTGCTAGGGAAGATGTAAAGAATATCTTTTCTCTACTTCAAGGATCTGTTGTTGAAGAAACATATGCTTAGAAATCATATAAGTTGGAGTTCTATCATACTTTTTTTTTAAGAAAGATATCTGTTGAGATAAGCTTAAAGCATCTGAAAATTGAGCAGAGATCATGTGGATTTGAAATCCAACTTCTGAATCGTAATTTGATAATTCAGTATTCGTCTCAGACTTTATTAGATTTATATTAACCTGATTTTCATCATTATCAAATTTTTTCCATAGGATATCTGACTCATACTGCATATCTTCTTCTTCTGACAACAATATATATTCATCTTCATTGAGATTATGACTATCTAAGAAATAATTTTTTTTACATTCTTTTTTCTTATTGGGGCACTTATTAGCATAATGATCCCCTTGACAAAAGAAACATTTGATATGAGCTTTTTGAAAACCATGCTTCTTTTCCCTGAATGTGCGCCTTGGACCAAACCTTTTTTTATAGATTTATATCTAGATTTCCAAGGTTTATTAGTAAATGGTTTTTCAAAAGAGCATTTACAAGATTGAATTTTTTCTTCTTCTTTTTATATTGTCTATACTTATGAACATCTATGAACCCAAAATTATCATCTAAAGCGCTGCAAAACCTTGCATCTATTTGTTTATGAAACTTCATGGTTTCTTTCTATGCTTTTCTTTTAGCACACAGTTTCTCATTAACTATTTTAAATTTTTGATTTATTCTTCCAAAAGATAGTTGAAAGATCATCTCCCATAACAACGTTATATTTAATAGAAAAATATTTTGAAAAAGATCAATATATCTAATTTTATAAGCGGGGTTGAAGATTTCTTCCAAGTTATAAAATAGATTCTTCATATAACACATGTATTCATCTTATCTACTCATATCACAAAGCTGGGCTTGAAGAAAATTTGCTTTATTGGCTTCCTTCTCATTATCAATCACATCAACAAATTTTGAAAATAAAGCATTACACAGAGCTAAAACAAGTTCATTTTGTGCATAAATACTGTCATAGAATCGCTGACCACAAGCATCCCATCAATCTTTAATACTCTGTATGAATGCATTAGCAATTTGTTGATTGACACTAAAATGATCTTTTTTAAGTCCATAGATTTTCACATTGGTCCATGATAACATGGCATGAATCATTTCTTTTCTTTTCTCTGGTGGCTCATAATTAAATTTTTAGAAAAAGAGTTTAAGATTCAGTGTCCTTATTTGAGAGTCTAGTGGAGGTTTAGAGGATTCTCCAGTCTCAAAATAATTATTTTTCTACGTCTATTTTGGTCACCAATTCGAAAGATTTTATCAGTAACCTTTTCGGTATTAGGTATGCCTTTTGTTTTGGATTTTAGCATTGATTCTCTTTGAACCTTCTCAACATTTGGCCAGGAATAAATATTATGACTGTACTCAATATTTTCCAACACTATTCCTGGATGTTTCATATCAGAGAATTGATCTTTATCTTTTACAAATTCTAAAATTTCAGGGATAGAAGAAAGATGAGAACTTTGATTGGCTATTTCCTTGGTAATGCTATTAGTGGTTGAAGAAATCTGCTTAATTTTTTGATGTAATTCTTCTTGCTTTGTAGCAACAACAATGATACTAGAATTATGCTGATTTTGCTCTTGACTAACTTCTTGCTTTTGGGCTATCAGAGTTTCTAATTTCGTATCAGCAGATTGTAGTTGTGATCTAATATTTGTAGACTCACTATCTACCTTTTGGATGCGTTGATTATGTTGAGAGGAATCTTTATCATTTGAGGCATTAATTGCATTATAAAGTTCTCCATTTTGATACAAATCTATACTCCTCATCTTAACTATTTGATTAAGGTTTTGTTGGATTTTTGTGATCTTATTATTCAAACACTTGGTTCTCAGATTATTCTAGTTTAATAATTTTACTTCAAAAGTCTAGTTAAAACTTTTATCTGATGTTCTCAAATAATACATTTGAGCCTTATCTTTTCCATCAGGGGAGTATTGATTAAAGTCTGAAGTCTTTGGAAAGCTTTTTTCAGTATAAGACTCATCTCCAAAAGGAGTCTTCTAGACATGACCTTCCTCATTTTGAGAAGTGCTTTTCATATTAATCTTGCTAGCTCGAGCAAGTAATCTTCTATTTTTATCAGATAGTTCCTGCATAGAAGTATCTCTTCTGATCATGCTAATGCTAGACTGATTAGGATGACTGATAATCTTTCGGTAGTCTAAACAGTAGTATGAATCTATTTAAGGATTATGGACTTTCTTAGTATGCAGACATCTAGGTATAGATTGAACATTCTGCATATGGTCTTTTAGGTCATTCAGAGGATTTTAATCATTTGAAAATCAGATAATGGATTTATCTGGTAGGTCTTTTATAGAAGTAGCAAAAGATAGAAAATTTTGAGATTTTTGAACAAAATCTATATCTACTATCCATTTGCGAGGGAACTTAAGTTTAGAGAATGAAATAGATTCAATAGGGATATTTGATTATTTTTTGTGGCTTGACACACCACATTTTTGCCTTGCATCAGAATATGTTTAACAACAGGATGAAAGGTATAAATCAAGTGGTACATGATCCGATATTTAATGGCAAGAGGACATGAACCAGTTATCATTTCAAGACCATGGGTTTGGAGAAACAACTTTAAGACTTTATTTAAGTTTTCCTCTTGATGGATGGCTATCGGATAATTAGGATAAATAATAGTGTAAATAGGACCATCATGGAGGCCAGTCTGAACAACGTTTTGTAGACAAGCACTGAAAAAAGTATGTCGATTATCAAGCAAACAAGCTAAAAGACTAACATTAAGACCGCATCTGAATAAAGGAAAAACCCCTATAGAGGCCACCTATATGAAGAAATTTATACTTAGACTAATATATTAATTGTCGGATAGTTTTATCATCAAAGATTTGAAATGGTATCAGCGCCGTGTTGAGCTATGTTAAGCTATGTTGAACTTGCTTCTGTAATATTTGTCGAGATATATTAATAAAATTCTATTTTCATCTTGTCATTTTTTTTCTATTCTACTGTTATTCTGGTTATTTGTTTTCATACCTTCTTCAGACAATAGGGAAGGGAATGATCATTTGAAGCCGTGAGAAAGGCGTGTTATGGATCTATTTAGTATCGACGAGACGAAGACTATGGACGCAATGATTTAGATAATTGCAGATAATACAGAGAAATTTGATGTCTGTACACTTTCTGATATATCCTGTCTCTTTATTTTCTACAAATGAAGCACTCATAGATTTTGATGAAAAAAATTCTAGTCCGGAATGGGAACTTCCTACTCTTAAACCTATTGATGTCTATGATAAGCTTTCTCCTTTCCATCTTGTTGCTAAAACGTCTATAAAAATTTTCGAGAATGTTCTTCAAGTTAAGCAAAATGATATATATATATATATATAATTATAATATTATTTATTATATATATATTATAATAAATAATATAATAATATTATATATATATTATAATAAATAATATAATTATAATATATATATATATATATATATATATATATATATATAAAATAAATAATATTATTTATTATATATATATATTATAATAATATTATTGATTATTATATATATATATATATATATATATATATATATATATATATATATATATATTTGGGCTGTAGGAATCGGTACAGCATGGTCCCCCTATAACCTGCAGTACGCCTGGTAAAATTTTTAACGTGACCGGTGGCGCTGGCGCGACATGCCCTCCGGTACCACGGGGCGGGGGGGACTAGAACCCGTGAACAACAGAGCTGCAGCGAAAATATTTAACCAACCGGACTAGGACCCCCGCCCTATATAATAAATAATATTATTATAAAATATATATTATAATAATAATATTATAATAATATATACTAGAACCCGTGACCAGTAGAGCCGCAGCAGAAATACTTAACCAACCGGACTAGGATCCCCGCCCTATATAATAAATAATATTATTATAATATATATATATATATATATAATATTATTTATTATTTATTATATATATATATATATAATAAATAATATAATAATAATAATAATAATAAATAATATTATTATAATAAGTATATATATATATATTATAATATTATTTGTTATATATATATTATACCTGCACACACAACACCTTACTGCCTCTCAACACCTGTCCTTTGGCTTACATGAGGTATTACCTAGCTTGCCTTCGTCCAACTTTTAAGGGATTACGCTCCACCTCTTAACAAGACTGTACCAGTTGAAGACTAAAATTGCATAAAAAACTTGAATTAAGAAATGCATATAAGAATTGCAGACAAACTTTCAAGCTTTTATTACTCTTTTCAAAATTACAAACATGGAAGAGTTTCTTCTCCCTTTCTTCTCCGCGGGCATCGAATTTATAAGAAAAAGAGTAGAATCTTTTCGGATGACCGATTATAGGGAAGTGCTAGGAAAGACAACCAGATCTTTACAATATGTCGACATAAAGATAAAGAAAAGACACGTATCTAAAAGAGACAGTATATAGGACACATATAAGATTCCATGGTTTATTTTATTGCGGGGTTTGATCAAACAGTGATCAGTGACAACCACTTACATCATTATCATGGGCCATAGGGTTCACGGTCCGTCAGTGAGTTATATCCACTGTTGGGGCTGTGGGACTCACTAGAGTCATACTGATGCTAGTATGCAAGGCTATCATCAGGTCTCGTATCACTGTCTTCTTTATTATCAGTTACATATGATGTGTCTACGCCATATCTTGTATGAATATCTTCATATGGATGTTGACCTTGTACATTGGAGGATTCAAATCATTGTTATCATGATAATTTATGGAATAGTCCCATTCGAGCTGATGAACATGTGCAAGAGCATGATCAGGGGAATAAGCTAGGCTAGAGTCATGACAGTCATATATTTCTGTGCAAGCTTCAGGGAAACCAAGCCAAGCTTTCAGATTATTACTAACCACTAAGTGATAAGTAATCGTAGTGCGCACAGGGAAATCAGAGATAACATCATGTCGAGAAAAATGCTTTAACAACGATTTATTCACAACGTCATAAGTCTCAATTTCTTTGTCCACGAGGACCCATTCTGATAATGTTTCATTGGTAAACATTATATCCAGAACTTCCATCTGCTGCTTGGTCTAATGTCCATTGATCATATGGACAGTGATGCCATCTTGAGGATTAACCCATGAACTGCATTGTTGATTGACATGCTCTGACCATTGAGGAGGTTGGTTAATGAAGAAATCATTAGCAAGTTGGCATACTAAATTATTAGCAAGTAGATTACCATCTTTAAACTGAATCAACTGATTCCAATACCATTGTTGAGTAGCTTCATCCAGAGGTTCGGAGAAGGTTGGGTAATGGGCCATTTATTTAATTACAAGGCACCCACTACAACTTTCGTAAATAGACTATATACAGAACGTAAAAATGTGCAAATAATGAATGTCATTCATTCGAACGTTGCTTTTTGGGTTACCAAGCAAAAACCACGATTTTGAGGAGTAAATGAATGTTTGTTTAAATAATGTTTGATCCATTCACCAAGCATATAGGGTAAAGAATTTAAATAGGTCTATTTGACCCAAGCCAAGTTAGATTCACCAGCTTCATATGCAAGTATCTGAAATTGTAAAAAATAGGGGGTTAGTTTACCTAAATCACATAATCTCATATTATACAACTTTGATTTAGCAGTTAGTAACTGTCTAGATCTATTGCTCGTAAATTTAGAAAGTATTGCGGATTGAAGAGCAAGTAATCCTCCTTCACAAATTTGACTTTTACTTAACCAAGCAACATGTATCTCAGAGTGTCCTAGAGGAGAAACACCATTTTCTTCTGTCTTCTGGATCCACCAATTCTTTAATTTCCCTGTCATGAGACTGGTCGCATGCAGGACTCGCTGAGCATCTATGACACCACTTGGAAACCTAATGTTCTTTAAGGTTTCAATCCATAAAACAATATGGTCATAAGGCTCAAGTATATTATCTATGACAAGGATAAAACCATTTGCAGGGTTTACCTTGAGAGGATCTTCTTCAAGAATATCATCTAATACAGAAGAAAAAGTTTTACCTTTTTTCTTTCTATCTTTTGTAAAATGTATAGGTGTTGGAACAAGTTCAAACTGAATAGACTGGTTATTGTGTTGATCTAGTAAGTCCAATTTTTCTAATCTGTGATGTAAACTCGAAACAACACTATCTTCATGCATTCCCATCTTTTGATCACTGCTTGATTCTGAACTAGGGAGAGATTCATGAGGGGAAACAATGTCCATCTTGTCACTACTTTAGATGTAGTCAATCACTGCTACTTTAGGCTCTGCATTATGAGATTGCACCTTTTGTATCCAATCTATCTCTGACTCAGAAGATTCAGGTATATTGACAGCATTTATATGTAACAAATCAAAATCTGCAGCTAGATGCTTAATGCTTAATTCAAACTCAAACTGTTTTTGTTTTACTGTCTTTTCTGAGACTAGAAACTTACTTAGATGTGCAAACTGAATTGGGGTTGTATGCTTAATGCTTAATTCAAACTCAAACTGTTTTTGTTTTACTGTCTTTTCTGAGACTAGAAACTTACTTAGATGTGCAAACTGAATTGGGGTTGTAGAAGTACTTGCTTCAAGTTCTGTTGTGAAGGATTCTTGTCTGGAGCTTTTCATTTGGATACACTAAACTGAACAGTGTATCCTTAGTAGCTATAGTGTGGATGGTTAAATCATCATTAATTAAATCAATTTTACCATGAAGATGATTAATGTTAGAATGGACTTTATCTACTAATGCTTATACCAATTCCACAGAATGATCAATCTTAGATGCTTACAGATATCTGCGTTGCCTTGTGCAACCTAATCTATTCTTTCTTTTTGAACATCACATTTCTTATGAATAGAATCAACAATTTTATCTAAAATAGAAGCAAAATTTTTAGCAGATGTATGAATGCTATCTAACTTTTTAGTTGAAGCAGTGCTATGAACTTTAGCATCAGTATTTATGCTATCTAAAATTCTGTTAGCTTCAGCAAGTAGATCTTTACAACTTAACACATCTACTGCCATATCATCAATGTTAGTCTGTGTAACTTGATTTCACGAGGCTAACCAATTCCTTTGCCTTGTCCCTACTTTCTACTTTGTACCAACAGGGGCTTTGACGACTCCCTGATGCTGACTCCATTCTTTTGTATAAACATCATATACAGTGTTCTTCATTAAGCCACCTTTCTAGGGTGTAATGATCGAACTCAAATTCTTCTTCATCAATTCTCTCGGTTACCTTAACTATTTTTTCATCAATTTGACGGAGAAGCTTATACTTGGAAGAAGTTATCATGCCAAAGTGTTCACATAAGAAACTCTTAGCTTTAAGATGAACATTATGTTCAAGAGCTTCAATGTCTTTAAGAATTTGTTCTCTGGTAATCTTATTGCTGAGAAAATCCATAAAGCTTAGACATTGAACAATCTTTTGTAAAAACTCTGTACTTAAAGGTTCAGCTGAAGTAGCGGCAAAGGATAATCTAACAGACTCAGATGCAAGCAGAGGCTCATTTGCTCTTCGGTTGACTCTGTTGGCTGATCTTACTAAAGGATGTCTGGTCATAAGATCAGACATCAGAGTCAACCGAAGAGCCAATGAGCCTCTACTTGCATCTGAGTCTGCTAGATTATCCTTTGCCGCTACTTCAGCTGAACCTTTAAGTACAAATTTTTTACAAAAGATTGCCCAATGTCCAAGGTTTATGGATTTTCTCAGCAATAAAATTATCATAGTACAAATCCTTAAAGAAGCTGAAACTGTTGAACATAATGTTTATCCTAAAGTCAAGAGTTTCACTTGTGAACACATTGACATGATAACTTCTTCCAAGTATAAGCTTCCCCATCAAACTGATGAGAATATAGTTAATGTAAGTGGGATAATTGATGAAAAAGAATTTGAGTTCGATCATTACACCCCAAGAAGGTGGCTTAACGAAGAACACTCTATATGATGTTCATACAAAAGAATGGGGTCAGCATCAGGTAGTCGTCAAAGCCCCTGTTGGTACAAAGTTGAAAGTAGGGACAAGGCAAAAGAATTGGTTAGCTTCGTTGAAGCGAGATGAATAGACTAACATTGATGATATGGTAGTAGATGTGTTAAGTTGTAAAGATCTACTTGCTGAAGGTAACATAATTTTAGATAGCATAGATACTGATGCTAAAGTTCATAGAGCTGCTTCAACTAAAAAATTAGATAGCATTCATACATCTATTAAAAACTAGAGTAGATTCACATTTATATATTCATAAAAAATTGGGATGTTCAAAAGGAAAGAATAGATTAGATTGCACAAGGCAACATAGATATCTCTAAGCATCTAGCTAAGATTGATCATTCTGTGGATTTGGTAGAAGCATTAGTAGATACAATCCATTCTAACGTTAATCATCTTCATGGTAAAACTAATTTAATTCACGATGATTTAACCATCCACACTATCGCTACTAAGGATACACTGGCCAGTTTAGTGTATACAGATGAAAAGCTCCAGATAGAATCCTTCACAACAGAACCTGAAGCAAGTACTTCTACAACTCCAATTCAATTTGCACATCCAAGTAAGTTTCCAGTCTCATAAAAAATAGTAGAACAAAAACAGTGAGTCTGCATTAAGCATTAAGCATCTAGTTGCAGATTTTGATTTGTTACATATAAATGCTATCAATATCTTTGAATCTTCTAAGTCAGAATAGATTGGATACAAAAGGTACAATCTCATAATGCGGAGCCTAAAGTAGCAGGGATTGACTACATCTCAAGTAGTGACAAGATGGACATTGTTTCCCCTCATGAATCTCTCTCTAGTTTAGGATCAAACAGTGATCAAGAGATGAGAATACATGAGGATAGTGTTGTTTCTAGTTTACGTCATAGATTAGAAAAATTGGACTTACTAGATCAACACAATAACCAGTCTATTCAGTTTGAACCTGTTCCAACACCTGTACATTTTACAGAAGATAGAAAGAAAAAAGGTAAATCTTTTTCTTCTGTATTAGATGATATTATTGAAGAAGGTCCTCTTAAGGTAAACCCTCCAAATGGTTTTATCCTTGTCATAGATAATACCCCTGAGCCTTATGACCATATTGTTTTATGGATTGAAACCTTAAAGAACATTAGGTTTTCAAGTGGTGTCACAGATGCTCAACAAGTCCTGCATGCGACCAGTCTCATGGCATGCAAATTAAAGAATTGGTGGATCCAGAAGACAGAAAAAAATAGGGCTGCTCCTCTAGGACATATTGAGATACCTGTTGCTTATTTAAGTAAAAGTCAGATTTGTGAAGGATTGCTTGCTCTACAAGCCGCAATACTTTTTGAATTTATGAGCAACAGAACTAGACAATTACTAACTGCTAAATCAAAGCTATATAATATGAGATTATGTGATTTAGATAAATTAATTCCCTATTCTTTATAGTTTCAGATACTTGCATATGAAACTAGTGAAACTAACTTGGCTTGGGTCAAAGAGACCTATTTAAATTCTTTACCATGTATGTTTGGTGTATGGGTCAGAATTTATTTAAACAAACATTCATTTACTCCTCAAAATGTGATTTTAGCAGAATTAACTAGCTTAGTCAAGACCAAACTTACTAAGCAATGTCTGAAAAATTTGGTTACCAACGATTTAGAGTCTTACAATTCTAGCTATAACCTACATTCTTATTGTAAATCTGAATTACCTGCTATGTCATGGGGATGCCATAAAAAAGATAGCTGTCATTGTAAGCCATCTTTTACCCATCACAAATATAAACATATTAAACGCTCGAAATTCAAGCGTCATTTATCACCAACCCATACATCTAAACATAGGAAAAAATGGTTTAAGCCCTATAAGCTTAATAAGAAGTAGTTTGGCCATTGGAAATCATCTGGGAAACCCCACAAGTTACTGCGAAAATGAAGTACTCCTAGGACAGTCCCTCCTGCTATTAAATGCTACATTTGTAATGGTCCGCATTATGGTACTGGCTGTCTTGACAAAAATTCAAAGCTCCCAGCGCATGCACTTTTTGATTTTTATTCTACAAAAGCGGGGTGGGATTTAGTTGATATTCATGATATACCTTCTAATGATCATGGTGACTATTACACTGTAATTCCAGATTTTGATTTTGATTTAGATGTCCCCATTGGTCTTATAGGTATGCTTCAAGCCTATCAAGATAAGATGACGCGTGCTAAGTATTTCAAGAAATCTACTACACCATCTACTTTAGAAGATGACGATGCTCCAACATCTGATAGTTTAGCTCAGCGCCTCAAGAAAGAACTAGCAGTTATAGATACTAAGCTCCTGAATTTATCCATAAGGGATATCTTCCGAGAAGCTTATACACAAGATGAATTACTACTGCTATGTACAAGCACAAAGCTGAAGAAGCTAAGCTCAAGAAAGAAAAGAGCAAATTGAAGCAAGCACTTAAAGACGTTGAACCAACAAAAACTAATTGGCAAAACATCAGTGATAGAGGTTCAGAAGAGCATGCTAGAGCTTTAGCCAATATCCATGACAAAAAAAAGAAAAGTAAAATGAAAGCTACAGCAAGCCATGCATACATTATGCCTAAATGGAATGCCCGACTTCTTCCCCAAAAGAATTCCTCATATGAGAATTAGTCAGAGCCTTCAAGTTCAGATATTCCTATTGAATGAATATACAGACAAGGATCAACAAAGGTTGATTCTTTGGATCTAAGTCAAACATTAGAGATAGTTGCAGAATTCAATGCTGAGGTAAATTCTATGGCAACTATCATATCTAAAATGGCCAAGACCATGAAAGACATAAAAATAGATGTTGCTTTCATCAAAGAAGTTATTAAAAAAGATGAAGATGAACCTGATGAATCATAGATCATGGCCATCGGGTCCCCAAAGCATAGTATCTATATCTCTATTACTTTCAAATTTCCTAGCTATAAGAGTTATACACTTCATGCTTTTGTAAATATAGGAAGTCCTAGAAGTTTTGCGAAACCTCATGGTTTGCCCACTAAGCTCTGGTAAAACCATGACAAGGGATATCAAGGGACTACAATTTCAAGTGAAGTTCTACACTTTGGTCGTGTTGCAAAAGATATATCAGTCTATATTCAAGGTGTTCTCTTTGCTATCATATTTATTAAATTCTTCACCTCAGATGTGAATATATTACTAGGTAATATATTCTTGTTAGAACATTCTCCTTTTGTTTAAACTCTTGATTTTATTCAAATAAGCAAAGGAGAATCCAGAGTCAAGATACCAGTATTGAAAGAGCATCTAACATCTTTGCAAAGGTAAATCTTTCAAACGTCTGGGTGTATCAAATCAAGAGCCATTTTGAAAAACTCCAATAGAAGAATCAACGGATAGTTCAATATGAGCGGAATAACTAGGTAGCTGTGTTTTCAGACATTAAGCAAAAATTTGTTGATAATTGCACTAGTCTAAATCCATTACAGTTTTGGAAACCTGAGTTAGAAGAATACAAAATCCTACTGAAAGAAAGATGTGAACATAAGGTTCCTAAAGAAAAACCATATCAATTCAGCACTTTAGAACATAAAGATCTTGATGCAGAATTCGCTGAGCTTCTCAAAGGTGGTTTCATTCAACCTTCTAAGTCAAGCTTTGCATGTGCAGGATTTTATGTCAATAAGCGATCAGAGCAAGTTCGTGGCAAAAAGAGGTTTTTTATTAACTACAAACCATTAAATGATATCATTCAATCATTTAATTATCCTTTACCTCTTACTTCTGATCTTATTAAAAGGGCCTGCAATGCTACTATATTTTCTAAGTTTGACTGGAAATCAAGGTTATGACAGATAAAAGTAAGTGATGCAGATATGCATAAGATAACTTTTACAGCCCTTTAAGGATTGTATGAATGGAAGGTCATGCCATTCGGGTTGAAAACAACACCTACTTACTTTCATCTAAAGATGGATAATGCCTTGAAAGATTTACATGAATTTTGTATTGTATGCATAAATGACATTTTAATATTCAGTAAGACGGTAGAAATGCATGTAAAGCACTTACATCTTTTGTATGAGAAAATTATAGAACATGGCATATGTTTGTCCCCTAGCAAATTGTTAATAGGGTTAACAAACATTAAGTTTCTTGGGTTGCATCTTGTCCAAGGAAAAGTTATTCTTCAAGACCATATCTTGCAGAAGATTAAAAGCTTTCATGATCAACTTACTGATAAAAAGCAACTACAAAGATTTTTGGAATGTCTGAACTATTGTTCAAATTTCTTCCAAGATTTAGCACCCTAATGTTTAATTCTTAGACGCCACTTGAAAAAAGATGAAGTACCATGGAGTGAAGACAACACAAGAGCCATGCAACAAATCAAGGAACAATATAATCATCTCCCTCCATTGTATTTACCAATTGAGAATTATCCTTTGATTTTGAATACAGATGCCAATGGAAAAACTTGGGCAGTAGTTTTTACTCAACAATTTCCTGATAAGCAAGTTCAGATATGTGGATACAGTTTTGGTACATTTACAAAGACAAAGCAAATATACCATATCTATGAAAAGGAAATATTAGCTGTGGTAAATGAAATTAAAAAGTTTAAAATCTTTTTAAAACATGTGAAGTTTTTGGTACAAACAGATAGTCAGGCAATGACCACTCTCATGCACAAGTGGCTTGATAAAGATCTTGCTCAAGGAAGAATAGCAAGATGGCATTTGTGGCTCAGCAGTTTTGATTTTTAGATCAAATGGGTTAAAGGCTCTCAGAACAGTTTGGCAGAATCACTGACTAGAGATATGATCAACATTTAATCTAGTTTCTAATGCTTTCTGTTTATAAATATTTATTTATTTTTCTTTGTAAGTTTAGACGATTAGAACGCATAAGTTCTCGAATTGTGACTCACAAAATCACACAACACTGAATGTGTGTGTTGACGAAGTCTTTGAACCCAGGAAATAATGTTGTCTGTTGATATCAGGTAACTCAACATCACCCTGTTGGTAGCTAATTGATACAATTACTCAGACCAATGCAGTTAGCTCTGAGGTATGCAAGCGTGTGGACATTTTCTTGATCAACAAAGATTGTGATTTTTGCTTAGTAACCAAAAAAGCAATGTTCAAATGAACGCCATTCATTCTCTACACATTTGTACATTATGTATATATTCTATTTACGAAAGCTGTAGTGGGCGCCTTGTAATTAAATAAATATCCCATTACCCAACCTTCTCTAAACCTTTGGATGAAGCCACTCAACAATGGTATTGGAATCAGTTGATTCAGTTTAAAGATGGTAATCTGCTTGCTGGTAATTTAGTATGCCAACATGCTAATGATCTCTTCATTAACCCTCCTCAATGGTCAGAGCATGTCAATCAACAATGCAGTTCATGGGTTAATCTTCAAGATGACATCACTGTCCAGATGATCAATGGACATTGGACTAGACAATAGATGAAAGTTCTAGATATAATGTTTACCAGTGAAACATTATCAGAGTGGGTCTTAGTGGACAAAGAAATTGAGACTTATGACGCGAATAAATAGCTGTTAAAGCACTTTCTCCATCATGATGTTATCTCTTATTTACCTATGCACACTTCAATTACTTATCACCTAGTGGTTAGTAATAATCTAATAGCTTGCCTTGGTTTGCCTGAAGCCTGCACAAAAATATATGACTGCCCAGACTCATGTCCCAACTATTCCCCTGATCATGCTCTTGCACACATTCATCAACTTGAGTGGGAATATTCTAGATGATATCACGATAATGGAGATGCTGAATCATCCAATGCACACAGTCGACATCCGTATGAAGACATCCATACCCGATAAGATGTAGACACACGTATGTAGCTGATAATGAAGAAGACAGCTACACGAGTCTTGATGACAACTTTGTATACCTACGTCAGCGTGACTCTAGTGAGTCCCACAGTGCCAGCAGTGGATATAACTCGCCAATGGACCATAAACCTTATGGCCCATGGTAATGATGTAATCAGATGTCACTGATCACTGTTTGATCAAACCCTGCAATAAAATAAACCATAGAATCTTAGACGTGTCCTAGATAGTTTGTCTCTATTAGATGCATGTATATACTTTATCTTTATGTTGACATATTGTAAAGATCTGCTTATCTTTCTCGACATCTGCTTGTAATCAATCATCTGAAAAGATTCCACTTTTTTCTTATAAATTGGATGCTCGCGGAGAAGAAAGGGAGAAGAAACTCTTTCGTGTTTGTAATTTTGAAAAGAGTAATAAAAGCTTGAAAGTTTACCTGCAATTCTTATATGCATTTCTTAATTCAAGTTTTTAATGCAATTTTAGTCTTCAACTGGTATAGTCTTGTTAAGAGGTGGAGCGTAATCCCTTAAAAGTTGGACGAAGGCAAGCTGGGTAAGACCTCGTGTAAGCTGAAGGATAGGCGTTGAGAGGCAGTAAGGAGCTGTGTGCGCATTGTGACTCTAGTAGTGAGACATTTTTGTGGTAGATAAGATTGTATCGGTGGCAATTAGAGATTGAGCCTACATAAAAAAGCTTTGGAGAAAGAAAAATGTGTAAATCTGTCTGACATACGTTTAATCTTTCATTATTTTCGTTAGAAATCATAGAATTTGGCAAAAGTTTGTTGTCATGCCCAATTTTGTATATATATATATTATAATAATATTATTTATTATATAAATATTATAATAATATTATGTATATAATATATATATTTACTATATATATATATTATATAAACAATATTATTATTATATACATATATATATATATATATAATATTTATTATAATTATAATACATATATATGTATGTGTTATATGTGTATATATATACACATGTATATAATATATACATATACATATATATGTATATATACACATGTATATATTTGTATATATACACACATTATATATATATATATATATATATATATATATATATATATACATACACACATATATACACACACACACACACACACACACACACACACACACATATATATATATATATATACACATATATATACATGTGTGTATACACATGGATATATGTATATATACATATATATGTATATGTATATGTACACATAGATCTATGTGTATATACACATATATGTATGTATATGTACATATACATACACATACATATACATATACATATACATATATCCATGTGTATATACACATAGATCTGTGTATATATACATATACACATTAATATGTATATGTATATTTACATATGTGTGTATACACATGTATGTGTATATATATATATGTATATATATATATATATACATATGCATATGTACGTGTGTATTATATATAATATATATACACACACATATACATATATATGTGTGTTATGTGTATATATATACACATGTATATATATACATACATATATATTTATACATACATATGTATATATTTATATATATACACAAATGTAAATATATATATACACACATGTATATATACATATACATATATATGTATATCTATATATGTACATGTGTGTATATACACACACACACTTATTGTATACCTTGTTGTGATTAATCTTTTGTAGAATTTCATTTTTTGAAATAATTGGATGCTGCACAGGGAAAACATATTTATTAAGAGGTATATAGTTTATCATCAATATTTTTTTTTTCGAACCTATTCTAATCTCTTATTGACATAAAAAGCTTCACATTGCCATGGATTGGTTGAATCTTTGATCAATTCTTATTCTTTTAATTGTTTTATTTCTTAGAAACATTCTTCTCTGAGTGAGAGACATCTCTGGATGATGCGCTTTAAATTTGAGTTCTACTTTTTCATCTATATCTTTGATCATTTTTAACTCGATTTGACATTCATGCAATGTTCTAAACTTGGATGCTAAAAGATTTTCAGAACAATAATTCTTTTTGAGCTTTTTAATTATAGGGTCAATACTTGCATGACAAAGATTTTCCTATTACTGGATCCATCTGGTATCTATTGGTTTCTTCAGCTTTCTTTTTAATGAAAATCTGCACTCATATCTTATTTTTTATATAGAGAATATTTTTGTGCAAGAATTATTTCATGTGACTAAATAATGATAAGATAAAAATTTGCCAGATTATCTGATCCTAGCATCATATCATACATTGACATCTCATGCTTTATCACCTTGAAATGATAAATAATATCACCAAGCACAATAGATATGATAACAGACAATTTTGAAACTACTGTCCTGGTATTGGAGGTTAGCTTATGAAAATCAACTTTTTACATATAAGTAGAAATTGAATGATATCGAGCAAGTGAAATATCAGCACCCGTATCTAGTAGGACATCTAGATTGTATGGTTTAAAAACCATCTCATTTGATTTAAATTTCACAGACAAGATTATTAGTACTGTAAATTGAGATTTGATGAATGTTATTATTATTATTCTAAGAGGTATCTCCTTCGAAAAATGAGATTCCATCTTATTAGAAACTTGGATAAGTTCTTGTTCAAAGAGGGGTTCTTGCTCGTCGATAAGAGCTTCTTTCTTTAAGAGTTTTTGTAAATCATTCTGAGTTTTGGCAAGGAAAAGTTGGAGCAAAGAAATATGCTTCATTTTCTAAGAGGCTCTGTCCTAAGTATCTGGTTGATAAGCAGCTTCAACCTGAGATGTATTTGGAGATTTTCCTTGAGACAAAACATTCTTTTGTCTTTGTTGTTGGGAGAGATGAAGAGAATATTTTCTCTCAGCTTCAACAATCTGTTGTTGAAAAAACATTCGTTCAGAAATCATGTACATACAGGATTGAGAGTTTTTTTCTTTTTTCTTTATACTATCTGTATTTATGAACATCCATACATCCAAAGTTATTATCTAAGGAATTGCAGAATTTTGCATTAATCTGCTTATGAAATTTCTTTATTTTTGTTGTGCTTAATTTTCTGCACACAGTGTTTTATTCACTACTTTAATATTTTGATTGATTCTTCTAAAAGACATTGTTGGAAGATTATCACCTATTGCAGCTTTATACTTAGTAGTAAAGTATTCTGAAAATGATTCAATATATCTAATTTTATACACAGAGTTGAATTTTTTTTCAGAATTATAAAATAAATTTTCCATATAGCACATATACTCATCAAGTCTAGTCATGTCACGTAGCTAAACTTTAAAAAACTTGATTTTATTTGTTTCTTTTTCATTATCAACTATTTCAATAAATTTTGAAAATAAAGCATTGCAAAGCATTAAAATCGGTTCAAGATGTGCATTAATACTATCATGAAATTTTTGGCAAAGCATCCCATCATTCTTTAATGTTTCCTATGAATCCATTGGCAATTTGTTCGCTAACATTAAAGAGATTTTTTTTAAGATCATATATTTGAACACTGACCCCATGCTAGCATAACATGAATCATTTATTTCCCTTTCTCTGGTGGTTCATAATTGAATTTTTAGAAGAAAGATTGAAGATTTAATATTCTTATCTGAGAGTCTAATGGAGGTCTAGAAGATTCTCCAGTTTCAAAATAACTTTCTTTTTCAACATCTATCTTGACCATACCAACTTGAAAAATTTTACCAACTTTTTCTGTATTGAGCAAGCTCTTTGATTTGAATTTTAAAATTGACTCTCTTTGTAGTTTTACTACATTCTATCAAGAGTGCATATTCTGACTATAATCAATGTCATCAAGAATCAATCTTTCTGACTGTGTCTTAAAAGATTGACCTTTACTCTTTATAGATTCTAGAATCTTAGAAATAGAGGAAAGACTAAAATTTTGATTAGTTATTTTCTTCGTTATATTGTCAGTTGCTGAAGACAATTGTTTAATTTTTTGATACACTTTTTATTTTGTTTCAAGAGAAATCATGCTAGAATTAAGATGATCTTGACTTTGACTAATAATTTTCTCTTTAGCTACTGGATTTTTTATTTTCGTATCAGTAGATTGTTGTGGTAGTTTAATATTATTAGACTCATCATCTATTTTCTGAACACGCTGACTATGCCGAGAAAAACTTTTATTATTCAAAACGCTAATTGGTCTATTAAGTTTTTTTTGGATATAACTCAATACTTTTCAACATTTTAGATCCCTGATCAAAGCTTTATTGAATATCTAAAATTTTATTGTTCAGACATTTGGTTGTCAAATTATTCTAGTTCAATAATTTAACTTCAAAGGATTGGTCAATACTTTTGTCTGATGTTCTTAGATAATACCTCTGAGCTCTAAATCTACCATCAGATGAATATTGACTAAAATCGAAAGTCATTGGAAATCTTTTTTCAGAGTAAAACTCATCTCCAAGAGGAGTCTTTCATACATGGCCTTCTTCTTCTTTATTCAATTTTTGAGAAGTTCCTTTCATATTAATCTTTTTAGTTTGAGCAAATAATTTTTTATTTCTCTAAAATAGCTCTTGAATGGTTAGATCTATTTTGACCATATTAATACTAGACTGGTTAGGATGATTTATGATCTTTTGATAGTCTATACAAAAATATGAGTCTACTTGAGGATCATGGATTTTCTTAATATGCAGACAATGATGATTAATCACAGATAAAAGTTGTTGTACTTGGATATTTTGCATATGGTCTTTTAGGTCATTTTGGGAATTGAATTTGATAATTATGGATGTAGCAAAAGATAAGGATTTTCATGATTTTTAGACAAAGTCTGGTCAACTATCCATTTTCAAAAAAATTCAAGATCGGATCAAAAAATAGATTCAATGAGAATAATTTGATTATTTTTTGTTGCTTGACTCACCATGCTTTTGCCTTGCATAAGAGTGTGCTTAACATCGGGGTGAAGAGTATTAGTTAAATGATACATGATCTGGTATTTGATAGCAAGAGGACATGAACCAGTAATCATTTCAAGCCCATGTGTTTAGACAAATGACTTAAGAACTTTATTCATATTTTCTTTTTGATGGATGGCTATAGGTAATTCAGATAAATAGTTATATAGATTAGACCATCATGAAGATTGATCTGAATAGTGTTCTACAAACAGGGACTAAAAGAAGTGTCTATTAATGCAAAAGATACGCTAACAAACTGACATTTAAATCACATTTAAATAAGGGGAAAACACTTATAAAAATGACACCTATATGTAAAAACTTATATTTAGATTAAGACTTTAATTGATGAATAGTCTTATCATCAAAGATTAATAAATGATATTTATACTAATCATTTTGCTTAATCTATATAACATTATAGTAGTCTAAGCAACAAGATGAAAATGGAGAAAGCTTATAATAAACACCTATAGGCTTAAGAGTAGGGAGTTTCCATTCTGGCTAGGATTTTTTTCATTAAAATCTAATGTTACTTCATTTGCAGGAAAGAAAGATGTAGAAGATATATCTGCAAGAGTACAGATATCAGATGTACTTTTATTATTCGTAGTTATCTGATTAGTTGCATCCATAGTCTTCGTATCGTACAAATTGATATTTAAACTGCATCTAAATAAAAAGAAAACACCTATAAAAATGGTATCTGTATGTAAAAACATATATTTAGATTGAGACTTTAATTGGTGAATAGTCTTATCATCAAATAGAAGACTATATTAACTCAACACATTCATAGTTTCATATTCACAGTTTATCCGTACCCACGATAAACAATGAATACATATTTTCATTCATAGTTTATCTTCTGCATCTTTTTTTCCTATATATATATACATATATCTTGAAACTGAGTAGTCCATTCTAAATGAGTATTATTTAATTCATCAGAAGCTTCAAAAGATTTTTAGATGAGAGCATTCATCTCATTCGTTAATTGATTTGCAACTGATGGAGTTGATCTCCATATACGCTGATAAAGTTCATCCTTTACTTTTGAGATTGTAACTGCCGTTACTGATTTTACTGACCTTTCTGAGTGGAATTCTCTACAAATAAAATCTGCAAGACAACTCTTCTTTTCTAGAATATGTTCAACTGTGAAGTCAAAATCTGATAGATAGGTAGTCCATCTGGTTAATCTGCGCACAGATCTTTTTTTTCAAATTATCAGTAGATTACAAAATATTTATAAAATTATTTAAGTAAAATCTAACGATAAATTTCTCAGATCTAACAAAAAACATAAAAGCTTGAATAGCTTTGATAACAACAAGAATTTCTTTATGAGTAGAATGATAATTCTTTTGGGTTTGCTTAAAATTTCCAGAGACAAATCTACAAGGCTTCTCCGTGCCATTTGAAAAATTTTCTTTAAGAATAGCACCCCAATATAAGTCTGAAGCATTAGTTTCAATAATTTATAATCCATTACTAGACAAAATAAGAGATGGTAAATTCTGATAGTTTTGCTTTATTCTTTGGATAGTTTTAGTCATTCCATCATCCATTATGAAGCGATCATGTCTGTAATGGTATCAGAGCCATGTTCCATGTTTCATGTGTTATTTTATGTGAGTCAAGCTATGTTGTTTCTGTAATACTTACCTGATATATCAATAAAATTATACCTTCATCTTTTGTTATCTGTCTCTATTCTACTATTACTCTGGTTATTTGTTTTCATATCCTCTTCAGACTAAGAAAGGGAATGATCCTTTGAAGCTGTAACGAAGGTGTGTTGTAGATCTGTATAGTATTGACAATACGAAGACTATGGACGTAACTAATCAGATAATTGCGGATAGTACAAATACATCTAATGTCTGTACTCTTTCAGATATATTTTTTGCATCTTTCTTTTCTACAAATGAAGCAACAATAAATATTAATGAAGAAAATCTTAGTCCAGAATGGAATCTCTCTAATCTTAAGCTTATAGATGTTTATGATAAGCTTTCTCCTTTTCATCTTGTTGCTCAGAGTACTATAATTTTTTTTGAAAATGTTATCTAGGTTAAGTAAAATGATCAGTATAAATATCATTTACAAATCTTTGATGATAAGACTATTCGTCAATTAAAGTCTCAATCTAATAATAAATTGTTAAATATATGTACCATTTTTATAGGTATATTTCCCTTATTTATGCAATTTAAATGTCAGTCTGTTAACGTGTCTTCTAGATAATAGACATACTTTTTTTAGTGCCTATTTATACTTACAGAACGTTGTTTAGAACGATCTTCATGATCATCCAATCTATACAACTATTTTTCTGAATTACAATGTAGCCATCCATCAAGAAGAAAATTTGAATAAAGTTTTAAAGTTATTTCTTCAAACACATGGTCTCAAAATGATTACTGGTTCATATCCTCTTGTTATCAAATACCAGATCATGTATTGTTTAACTAATACTCTTCACCCAGTTGTTAAGCACACCTCTATGCAAGGCAAAAGCATGGTGAGTCGAGCCACAGAAAATAGTCAAATTATTCTTGATGAATTCATTTCTTGGTCTGATCTTAATTTTTTTTGAAAATAAATAGTTGACACAGAGTTTGTCTAGAAATCACGAAAATCTTTATTTTTTGCTACTTCCATAAAAGACCTACTAGATAAATCTATTATCAAATTCAATTTTTAGAATGACTTGAAAGATCATATGCAGAATATCTAAGTACAACAATATTTTTCTGTGATTAATCTTCATTCTCTGCATACTAAGAAAATCCATGATTCTTAAGTAGACTCATATTTTTGTGTAGATTGTCAAAAGATCATAAGTCATCCTAACCAGTCTAGTATTAATATGGTCAAAAGAGATCTATCCATTCAAGAGCTATTTGAGAGAAATAAAAAATTACTTGCTCAAGCTAAAAAGGTTAATATGGAAGAAACTTCTCAAGAATTGAATAATGAAGAAGAAGGTCATGTATGAAAGACTCCTCTTGGAGATGAGTCTTATTCTGATTTTTTTTTCAAAGACTTCAGATTTTAGTCAGTATTCACTTGATGGTAGATTTAGAGCTCATATGTATTATCTAATAACATCAGACAACAGTCTTGACTAGTCCCCTAAAGTTAAATTATTACACTGAAATAATTTGGGAATTAAATGTCTGAACAATAAAGTTTCAGATATTCAACAAAACCTTGACCATGTATCTAAAATTTTGAAAAGTATTGAGTTATATCAAAAAAAAAGAACTTAATAGAGCAATTAGTGTTTTGAATGATAAAAGTTCTTTTCAACGTAGTCAGCTTGTTCAGAAGATAGATGATGAGTAATAATATTAGACTACAAGACTGTTGATAAAAAGATAAAAAATATAATAGCTCAAGAAAAAAATATTAGTCAAAGTGAAGATCAACATAATTCTAGCATGGTTTCTCTTGAAACAAAACAAGAAAAAGTGAATCAAAAAATTAAACAATTATTTTTAGCAACTGACAATATAATGAGAGAAATAACTAATCAAAGTTTTAGTCTTTTCTCTATTCTTGAGATTCTAGAATCCATAAAGAGTAAAGGTCAATCTTTTAAGACACAGTTAGAAGGATTGATTCTTGATGACATTGATTATAGTCAGAATATGCATTTCTGACAGAATGTAGTAAAACTACAAAAAAAGTCAATTTTAAAATCCAGATCAAAGAGCTTATCCGATACATAAAAAGTTGATAAGAATTTTTAAGTCAGTGTGACCAAAATAGAAGCTGTTGAAAAATAAAGTTATTTTGAAACTGAAAATTTTTTTAGACCTCCATTAGACTCTTAGATAAGAACATTAAATCTTCAATTTTTTTTTGAAAATTCAATTGTGAACCAGTAGAGAAAAGGAAAGAAATGATTCATGCTATGTTAGCATGGATCAATGTTCAAATATATGGTCTTAAAAAAGATCTTTTTAGTGTCAGTCAACAAATTACCAATAGATTCATAGGAAACATTAAAGAATAGTGGGATGCTTGTGGTCAACTATTTTATGATAGTATTTATGCACATCTTGAGCCGATTTTAGCCCTTTGCAATACTTTGTTTTCAGAATTTGTTGGAATAGTTGATAATGAAAAAGAAACAAATAAAACTAAGTTTTTTAAAGCTCAGTTATGTGACATGACTAGACTTGATGAGTATATGTGCTATATAAAAAAATTGTTTTATAATTTTGGAGAAATTTTTAATCATACCTATAAGATTAGATATATTGAATCATTTTTAGAATACTTTGCTACTAAGTATAACGTTGCAATGAGTGAATATTTCAATAATGTATTTTGGAAGAATCATTCAGAATATTAATGCAGTCAATGAAAAACTGTGTGTAGAAAGGAAAACACAAAAATAAACAATGAAAGTTGATAAGCAGATTGGTGCAAATTTTTTTAGTTCCTTAGATGATAATTTTGGATGTTCATAAGTATAGGTAGTATAAGAAAAAGAAGAAAAACTCTCAATCTTGTAAGTATTCTTTTGAGAAGCAATTCATTAATAAACCTTGAAAGTCTAGATATAAATCTAAAAAAAAAAAGTTTGGACCAAGGAGAATATTTAGAAAAAGAAAACATGGTTTTCAGAAATCCCTTATTAAACATTTTTTTGTCAAAGAAATCATTATGCCAATAAATGTCCTAATAGGAAAAATGAGTTTAAGAATATTAATTTTCTAAATAGCCATAATCTTAATGAAAATGAATGTGTTGTTATCCGAGGATTGATGAGATTCAATATGATTTAGATATTTTATGGGATGAATTTGATAGTGATAAAAATTAGATTAATATGAACCTCGCAAACTTTGACACAGACACTGAATCATCGGACTATGATTCTGAGATTGGATTTCAGATTCATATGATTTCTGCTCATTTTTTAGCTACTTTAAGTTTATCTTAGCAGATATCTTTCTTAAAAGAAAAATATGATAAAATTCCAACCTACATGATTTCTAAACGAATGTTTTTTCAACAACAGATTGCTGATGCTGAGAGAAAAAATTCTCATCTCTCCCAACAAAAAAGACAAAAAAATGTTGTCTTAAGGAAAATCTCCAAAGACATCAGGGTGACGTTGCTTATCAACTAGATACTTATGACAGATCTACTTGGAGAATGAAGCGTATTTCTCTGCTCCAATTCTTCCTTATCAAAGCTCTGATTGAGTTACAAGAACTATTAAAAGAAGAATCTCTTGTCGACGAGTAAGAACACCTCTTTGAAGAACTTATCCAAGTTTTTAATGAGATATAATCTCATTTTTAGGGGGGATACTCTTAGAATAATAATAACATTCATCAGATCTCATTTTACAGTATTAATAATCTTGTCTATGAAATTCAAATCAAGTGTGATGGTTTTAAATCATACATTTTAGATGTCTTACGAGATATTGGTGTTGATATTTCACTTGCTCGATATCATTTAATTCATGTTGATATGTGAAAAAACTGATTTTCATAGACTAACTTTCAATACAAAGTTAGTAGTTTCAAAATTGTTTGTTATCATACTTATTGTGCTTGGTGATACTATTTATCATTTTAAAGTGATACAGTATGAGATGCCAATGTATGATATAATGTTAGGATTAGATAATCTAATAAATTTCTATTCTATCACTATTCAGCTATATGAAATAATTCTTGCACAAAAATATTCTCTATATAAAAAATCAAGATATGAGTGCATAATTCCATTAAAAAGAAAGCTGAAGAAACCATTAAATATCATATGGATCTAGCAAAAGGTAAATCTTTGTCATGTTAGTATTGACCCTATAATTGAAAAGCTAAAAAAAATTTGTTGTTTTGAAATTTTTTTAGCATTCAGGAATAAAAAGGTGCATGAATGTTGAATCGAGTTAAAAATGATCAAAGACAAAGATGGGAAATAAGTTGAACCCAAGTTTAAGGCGCATGACTTAGGGATGTCTCCGTCATTTAGAGAAGAATGTTCCAGAAAATAAAACAGTTAAAAAAATGATTGATCAGAGATTAAATAATTATCTTTAGCAACTGACAATATAACAAGGGAAATAACTAATCAAAGTTCTAGTCTTTCTTCTATTCTTGAGATTTTAAAATCCATAAAGAGTAAAGATCAATCTTTTAAGACACAGTCAGAAGGATTGATTCTTGATGACTAAGACACAGTTAGAAGGATTGATTCTTGATGACTAAGACACAGTGAGAAGGATTGATTCTTGATGCCACCGATTATAGTCATAATATTCATCCCTGACAGAATGTAGTAAAACTATAAAGAGAGTCAATTTTAAAATCTAGATCAAAAAGCTTGCCAGATACAGAAAAAGTTGATAAATTTTTTCAAAGCGGTATGGCCAAGATAGACGCTGCTGAAAAAGAAAGTTATTTTGAAACTAGAGAATCTTCTAGACCTCCATTACACTCTCAGATAAAAACATTAAACCTTCAACCTTTCTTCTAGGAATTCAATTGTGAACCACCAGAGAAAAGAAAAGAAATTATTCATGCTATGCTAGCATGGGCCAGTGTTCAAATATATGATCTTAAAAAAGATCCTTTTAGTGTCAGCCTACAAATTGCCAATAGATTCATAAGAAACATTAAAGAATGGTGGGATGTTTGTGGTCAACAATTTCATGATAGTATTTATGTGCATCCTGAGCCGGTTTTAGCCCTTTGCAATGCTTTGTTTTTAAAATTTATTGAAATGGTTGATAATGAAAAGGAAGCAAATAAAACCAAATTTTTTAAAGCTCAGCTATGTAACATGACTATATTTGATGAGTATATGTGCTATATGAAAAATTTGTTTTATAATTCTGGAGAAATTTTCAATTCTGCCTATAAGATTAGATATATTGAATTATTTCCAAAATACTTTGCTACTAAGTATAACGTTGCAATGGGTGATAATCTTCAAACAATGTCTTTTAAAAGAATCATCAAAATATTAAAATAGTCAATAAAAAACTGTGTGAAAAAAGTAAAATACAAAAAGAAACAATGAAATTTCATAAGCATATTGGTGCAAAATTCTATAGTTTCTTAGATGATAACTTTGGATGTATGGATGTTCATAAGTACAAACAATATAAGAAAAAGAAGAAAAACTCTCAATCCTGTAAGTGTTCTTTTGAGAAACAATTATTTAATAAACCTTAGATGTCTAGATATAAATCTAGAAAAAAGAAGTTTGGACCAAGAAAAATATTTAGAAAAAAGAAACATGGTTTTCAGAAAGCCCCGATTAAGTGTTTCTTTTGTCAATGAAATCATTATGCCAATAAATGTCCTAATAAGAAAAAAGAGTCTAAAAAAATTAATTTTCTAGATAGCCATAATCTTAATGAAAATGAATGTGTTGTTATCCGAGGATGATAAGATTCAATATGATTCAAATATTTTAAGGGGATGATAATGATCCTATTTAAGTTGACACTAATAAATATATCATATGGGCATTAATTTATATAAGGACAATATTCATTTGAAAGTTTAATATGTTTTTTATTTTTATTGTTTTTTGTTATGCTCTAATTGAGATAAAGTTATATTTTGAATTAATTAAACATAAGAAATTTGAAATGCATAAAAATGAGGTTGATCCAATTATTTTATATAGATGAAAATATGTTGTTCATTTGAGTATCTAATAGATGTGGATTTTACATGTCATGATGTGATTGGTTATTTTACACTATTATTAAATAAAAGATGAAGAATTTGTCGATATTTTATGATCACGTATGGTGAAAACTATTGCATAGTACTATAACAACTATGGGATATTATGTGTTTGTGTTCCATGTCAATTATTGGACTGTGCTCATCTATTGGGGTCATTTGTGTAATGTATCTTGAGATTATAGATGATGAAATTCTATTCTTTGGTTGTGTTCCACTTTTTAACTAATTATTTTAGTGCCCTCTCGACTGTCCATTAAGGTAAAAAGGTGTCCAATAGTTGATATGGTACATAATTACACTACGTAATTGTTTTCATAGTATGTGCTTACAAACTACTCAATGTTGTGCTACTTTTATTTAATAATAATGTAAAGTAACCAATCACATCATAATATATAAGAGCTATAACTATTGGATATTTAATATACAATATATTTATAAAAATTATAAGTATTGGATTAATTTTTTTAAATGTATTTCATTTTTTTTTTCAAATTTTAAATCAATTCAAAATATGGCTTTTCTAGTATTTAAGCATCTAAACAAAATAATATATATTTACATGTTAAAACTTTTAAATGGATAGTTTTTACATCAATTAATGCCAATATGGTATATCATATAGATATTAATTGATGTACAAAGAATATCTAGTTTAGAGTTATGTTTTAAATATGTTTTTTTTTTTGGCATTTTAAAGTAATTTAAATGAATATTTTGAATTGATTAAAATTATATTTTTTTGAAATATATTAAAAAAAATTGATCCAATAATTTTAAAGCATTATAATGTGATGTATATTGGGTATTTGATAGTTATAAATTTTACATGTCATCATGTGATTAACTACTATTATAAGGGAAAAGTTTGATAATTATTGAATATCTTGTGAGCATATACTAGTGATGTATTAAGACAAATTTAAAGTATTGTGTAGTTATGTATTATATCAATCATTGAACCTCTTTCATCTATTGGCTTCTTTCTCTTAAAGGACCTAGTGTCCTTTATCTTTCAGAGGACAAAAGCATTATAAGGGAAAAGTTGGATAATTATTGAATATCTTGTGAGCATATACTAGTGATGTATTAAGATAAATCTAAAGTATTGTGTAGTTATTTATTATATCAATTATTGAACCTCTTTCATCTATTGGCTTCTTTCTCCTAAGGGACCTAGTGTCCTTTATCTTTCAAATGACAAAATTAGAATATCAAATAATGCCCCAAACCAATATTGGTATCTACATAATGCTCGACTTTGATATGTGTGCATTTGTGTACACGTCGAAATAAAATAAACAAGTTTACCTAGGAGGTATCATAGAAGATGTTGTATTGAAATATGTAAAGGATATCAAAGTTAGTATAGGAATGATGGTGATATAAAAGTCAGAAGGAAAGATTCTACCTTCTTATAGTGAGAATGAATTTAGGGTTGTCCATCAAAAGGTTAGGCTCAAAAGACATGTAAAACAAATCCATGGGGGATTAAGTTAAAATTCCTTAAAAGATCACATATATGTTATACTTTCTCAGTGTAGATTGTATTTTTTATTTACTAAGACGTAAACTATAGCATTTTATCTAATATATAGATTACATGCAATTTTTTACTTTAATAAATAGATGGTGATATTAAATTTGTTTACGTAGATTCAAACACATTAAAACAAGGGGGTTTTGGTGGTGTGAACCATCTCCATATGTTATTAGATCATCATGACAATGTATTGTACATTGTGGGACGCATTCCGCCAACTTTTACATCAAGTGATCGAAATTTGTGGGGAAGAAGCACTATCATAGTTGCTCACATAGATGATCTCACAACTATATTGGTTGGTCATCCATGTTGGGTAGGCATTCATCTCTATCCACTAAATGTCATGATTGGGCATCGTTAAACGACCATGACAAGTTCCTTTATATAGTATTAGTTATCCGTCTAGCAACCTTTAACTAATCGATACCTTCAAACACCATTAATAAAGAAAACAATACAAACACTAATTACAAACTGTTATCTAAAGCTAATGACCTTCATGATGTAACTTAAATCTTGAATAAGATGAGTGGCATTGGCCTATCATTGGCCTCTTTACCCTAGAAACTTAATTGCTAAATACTTATATAATTTTTTTAGAGGATTTAGTAATTTGGATGATTTAGCACCTAACTATTATTTTGCATGAAAATCAAAAATCCAACACTCAATTTTGTAAAATGTGAATTATTAGTGAATGCCTTGCGGTCATGAAATCAATCCTACTTCATTTTTTTATTGAATGTATCTTTAAAAATTGATGTGATTTTACAAAAACAAGTGGAATCTCCAAGAGAGTGCATTTAAGTGCTCTTCAAAATATTCATTTGTTTATTATAAGAATTTAACATAAGAAAGGAAAATATAAATTTAAATTAAAAAATATTAGAACAAAATAAGAGGTCAAAATTTTAAATTTTTATTATTTAAAGTAATAGATTATAATATAATAATTTTATTTATTTTAATTTTAATAAAAGTAATCTCCAATCTATCTAATATTAGAGAAATTTACATACAATTTAAACAAATTTAAATGAAAAAGGATGTACAACCTAAATATTATTGTACAATTTATACTAATTAATAGTGTGAAATAAGTTAATTATATTGAGAAATATAATATTTAAAACTCCTAAATAATCAAAGTACATGTTTAGGACTAACTTATTTTTTAATCTATTTTAAATTAATTCAAAATATAACTCTTTCCTCTTAAACATACTAAAAATCTCTCTCTTTTTATATATATAAAATTAAAATATACTTTTTCTATACATATGACTACAATATATTTATTAAACCCTTTGAAGCATTGGCTTGGCTCCCTTTACCACTCCAATACACTAAATTTATAAATCCCCCATCATAAATGAAATTTAGCTTGGCTACCTTAACCACTCTAACCTATCATAGTGTATATATGAGATAAACCTTTCTTTACAACATTGACTTTTTTTTATAGTATCACTTATTCCACACAATTTTAACATATCATAACTAATGACAACTTGTATACGAGATAAACCTTTCCTTACAGGAGTGACTTATTTTTTCCAGTACCATCTATTCCACACAATTTTAACATATCATAACCAATCACAACTTATATATGAGATAACATTTTCTTACATGAGTGACTTTTTTTTCCAGTACCACCTATTCCTAGAAAAAGAGATATACATAGACAAATACACTAGAAAAAGGGATATACATAGACAAATACACATATAGGCAAAAAAATAGATAAATAGAGAAATAAATAGATAGATAAGTAAACCGATAGATGTATTGATAGATATATAGACAAATAGATACAGAGATAGATAGGTAGATAGATAGATAGATAGACAGACAAACTGATTAATAGACAAATAGATAAATAGATAGGTAGATAAATAAACAAATACAGAGGCATATAGATATATAGACAGATAGATATATAAATAGACAAATAGATAGGCATTTAAAGTTTTAAATATCATTACATATATTATGATTTTTATCGATATGAAAGGTTATCTTTAGGATATAAACTATTGAATTGATGTGTTGAAAATAATTTGGGTAAATCATTCTAGTATTAAATAGTTAAAAGTAACTTGCAAAATGTTAAATTTAAAGGTATATATTTTAATTTTTGAATTTTAAAATTAAACTAAAATATGGCATGTGGAAAAACTTTGAATTATTTAGGGACTTTCTAAAGTTAAACGTAAATATGTGGTTTATTAGGAAGAATACATTTTTTTTGGGAACAAACTTAAAAAGATTGAATTTCAAGGGTCTTCTTAGTGTATTTTCTGTAAGAATAATTTTAAAATCTCGAACCACACCCTCCTTTATTACAATTTTTCCTAAAACATGTGGTCTTGTTTCTTTAAAAAAATGAACAGGGTTTGATTAGTAGTAGGTTCTATTCAAGAAATTTTGATTAATTAGATAGAAGATGGATGGGGTCAAAAATTTAGGTCAAAGCATAATAGTACATCCACTATTTGGGATAAAGTGGCCACTTACACATCCAATCTCTCCTCAAAATATTTTGAGTTTGAGTCATTAATATTAATCAAACAAATGTGTTTTAGTTTATGTATACAAAGATGTAGTACATATATATTTTTCAAAATAAAATAAAATTATCAAGTGTTTTTAAGGATTTATTTTTGAATTTTTTTTGTTTGCCTAGTAGAACATAGTATTAAATATTTGGGCTATGACCTTATCTTTTTTAGGAACCTATACCTCTTTGAAGAATTCTTACACAAAAAATATACTCATTCAATAGGTTTTTAAGGGTAAAGTTTTGCCTCCAAACAAATAAAATATCTAGAGAGGAACATCATATTCTCTTAAAAATATAATTTATTATAAAACAACTTTAACTTATTCCTCAAATCAACAAAAAGTTAGTGGCTTTCTAAAAGCCCCCAAGTGACATTTTATGCCAAGCTATATTTTGACTGGGCATCCAAAGGAAACCTAGGTATTTATGGAGGTGGAGGCATCTTCAGAGATACTAAAGGACAAGTGGTATAATGTTATGTCTTCAACATTCTATGGTATGCAAATGATTCGACTGAAGCACTAGCTATTTTAAGAGGTTTAAGATTAACTATTGATTCTAATTTTTGGAAATAATTAGTGGATGGTGATTATCTCTTGATTGAAAACAACATTTTTAAATTGAGAAGATATGATCAATGGAAACTCAATTCAATCATTCAAGATATCTTCCATGGTATTCCTTTTTTGAGGGATTTGTTCCTCCCACAACTATTGTGAGACTAACTCTCTAATGGATTTCTTGACTTATTTTGGAGTTCTTTCCCTTCCTCCTAATGAAAGTTCATAGTGTGAAGGTTCCCTCTTTATAAATAATGTAGAGAATTAATTGAAAAATATTTGACCCACATACAACCTCCTATTTAATCAAAATATCGTCGAAGGAATTGATGATATGAATTTCGGTGAGTTTATTGTAGTCTCAAGTTTTCTTCTATTTTTTGGCTTCTTGGTTTGATTTTGTTCAAGGTGCTTAGAAAAGTCAAGACTTTTGTCTTAGGTTCAATCATCATCAAAGATTTCATAGTAGTGATCTTGGATTAGTGCTTGATGGATGTTCTTAAAGATGGTGACCAATGTTGCTAGTGGTTACGTTTTTGTACATTCCTTGAGTTGTTCAATGGTGGTGCTTCCTTCATGCACTCCTTGACTACTTTGAGATGTGTTTTCTATTATTGGTTCATAGTTTTATTTGTGGAACTTCTAGGCTCTTGTTCATTGGTCTTGTCTCTTGTAACTAGCTAGTTAGCTTTGTGGTTGCTTAGCTTTTTGACTTTTTACATGTCTCTTTCTATTTAGTTAGAGATATCTTTTGTTTGTCTTGGTTTGATCTTCTAGTAAGATGCTTTTGTACTATTGGTTAAGGGCTCCTTTTCTCTTATTTTGTTGTATTAAAAACATTAAATTCAGTATAATAGAAGAATTCATATTAATTTTTAAAAAATAATTTATTAGTTACATAATATTATTTTAATGCATATTTCAAAATATAGATCTAAAAATTATATGTTTTTATTATATGAAATACATAATAACTAATAAATAGTGAATATTTTTTTAAGAAATAATATATGTTTATATATATATAATTGATTAATGAAGGATTGAATGAATTTACAACCATTTAAGATTTGAGTTTAAATTGTTGGCACGGAAAAATTAAAATTAATTTTACTTTTAACTACTTATATATTCACTAAAATAATTTCAAATTATGGGTAACTGAAGAATAAAATGCTGATATATTAGAAGATATATAATCTTGTAATGTTTGGGTTGCCCTATATTTCTGTAATGTCTGGGTTGCCCACTATTTCAGCCTGTGAAGATTACATCTATGGTATATTAATATTTTAGTGTGACCCTATTAGCCGTCAATGAAATATTATTTGTTGAGAGTAAATTGTCCATAATGAAATCAATTTTTTTGTACCAATATATTTTAGCATTTGCGTACTTGAATCAGTTAGTGAAATATTATTTGTTGAGACCTTATTCTTCATAATAATATCAAAATTTATACGAAAATCCCAGTAGAGGAAGCTATGAATGTCGTCAGGCAGGGGAAGGATCTCCAATTGGTCAATTTAATAGAATTATGATTACGTTCAAATTTCTTTTTATCAAAAGATCTGCTGTATAAATAAATGGAAGGGGTGGAAATGGGATCACTATTATCACTCATTGTTGTCAACTTGTTCGGTGAAAGAAAAAAAAAAAAAGCCATCAGTACCTTATCCTTTGAAATTTGAATGGTAGAATATGTTTGTTGAAATTTGATTTTTTTTTATTTGATGGGGTAAAGGTCACGGTTTTGAAGGTCCCATAAATTTTTACAAAGGAGAGAAAGATTTGACTATCACATTCAAAAGGGAAGCCTTTACCAATGGTAAAAGAGCAGGCAAAAGAAACTCTAGAACAACATGCTGAAAAACAAAAATTAAGCAAAATTGGGTAACAGTTCCAACTTATAGCAAGCATTCAAGTTGTAGTCAGGATGCTTCTGTAAAACATCCACCAACCTTTCGCATAACCATGGAACAACAGTGTCCTGCATGACTCTTTACATTGTTAAAAACATGGAATTTTCTATAGATTTTCAACAGGGTTCCCCTTAATCAAGTTGGAGCCCCCCATGAGAAGATGGACATACAAGTGGAATGAACCACAACTTTTGTACCTTTTTTCCTTTTTTGAACCTTAGTCTACCCTTGTCTTCTGCAATCATTTGGAATGTTAAGGAGTTTTCCATTGAAACACAACACTACAATTTATCTTCTACTGCTAAGTCATCGATAAGGTCTATGCTTCATAAGTCCATTTTTGGGGTCTTATTAGAGGAGGTGGATGAAGCGGAGGGGATAACCGAGTTCGTAACCTTCCTTGGGGATATTAAATCCTTCAATAGTACATCTTCAAAATGAGGGGGACTTTTAAGGTCCTCATTTTGAACAGGGGATTCAAGATCCTTTGAAGGTGCTGTAGAATCGTTGCTATCAGAATCAACCAAATATTTTGCAATGAGCACTTGTAGGTGGTCGGGGAAGGAGTCTTTCCCACTAGGAAGAATCCTTCTTTTTTTAGGGAAATATAATTTTTGATCAAATGACCTATATTAAAGCAGTTATAACAATGAAACAACAAACCTTCATAGTCAAAGGTTTGGGACCAAGAATGATCCCTAACTTGAAAGGTGATATTTTAAAGAAAATTCTTGGAAGAATCTATATTCACCAAGATCCTAGGAAAAGTAGTGTGGTAGAAGAGATCAGTATCTGAGTTCATTTGTAAATACTCCCCCTATGATTTACTAATAGCCTTTAGGTTAGATTCTGTCCAAAACTGAAGATGGAGATGAGACAGGTGAACCCAAATGGGTTTTATATTAAGTGGTTCAGTGAGGGGATTAAAGGCAAGAGACCATTGTTTGATGATTTGGGGTGGTGATTCAAGCACCAAAATTGGTTTTGAATCTTTTTCTTGTCCTCAATATTATGAAAGATAATAATATAGAAACTTTTTTCATAAGGGTAAATATCAAGATTACTTGTTAGGAGGGGTTGCCAATACTTTGAGATCCAAGTATAAAGCTCTTAAAGTTTTGGCCAATGATCCACAGATCTACATATGACACCTAGGGCTAAGAAGAATTTTTTCAATCTGATCACTTGTCTGGACTCTTCGTCAAAGATCACAATAGGGTCAGAGGATGCAGGTTTGAGAGGTTTAAGATTTTCTCTTGAAACTATCTTATGAGATACTACTTCAATAAAGGATTTGGATCTAAGCTTCAGGCTTCTAGAGTCTATCACAACTTCCAGCTCCATGATGTCCAAAGCTTTGTTAACATGGAAACCATTTGTATCTATAGATCTGGTCGATGCTTCCTTCTGCATTTGATTCTGCCTGTAGATCTGTGTTGAGTCCATGTTCCCTGCATTTATAACATCAATCTTTCACTCAGAGTTTGACTTATACATGACATCGGTTTAAAATTAAGTATTAGTATACATACAATTCCTATAAAGTCAACAATTAGTTTGAAAATACCCAAAAATCTCAAAATAATTATCAATTTTCCCAAAATAGATATGAGGTGCAAATGTTACACTCAGAATTTTATGTTCAACATTAAAATCCTAAAATAATTATATTAGATTTTGAAAAGTTTTTTAAATAATAATCTTATAAAAATATGAAACCAATTCCAATAGATGTAGAACTGCCTTAATTTCTTATATTCAATTTAATAAACTTAAAATACAAGTTTACGTTTTTATTTTCTTTATATTGAAGGATGTAATAAAGTGAAAAATACAAAATCAGTCAAAGAACTAGTCAAAGATTAGATCCCCAAGGGGCGATCGTCACATATGACCAATAAAAAAACATGCAACAAAACACAACTAACAACAAATTCTAATACACAAATGAGATACACATAATATTACACCTAAACAATTATCAATCATGAAAAATAACACCATTTGAATTCCAACTAACCCAATTGAGCACTTATTCATGGAAAAACAAAGATAAAAGAAAGAAAAATTTGAATTCCAAGATGTTTGGAGAGCCATACGAGATCATCTAAGGACATGAAATTGGATTCTGGTATTTTCAATCATGCTAAAATAGTGAGAATTATATAACTTTGTAATTAGATGAGAACTTGGGTTGAAACTCGTCTAAAATTATGAATTTAGTATTTAAAGGATATGTCTGAAATTTTAGGCTATCCAAACTTGCATGTAAAAATTGTTATGAAAAGAATGTTGTTATTTATAACAGCGGCAATCAACCCTAGTTAGTTTATTATTTTTTTAGATTTTTTAATTTTACATTTCAACTTTAATTTCGAGTTGAAGTTTATTTAAATAATTTTATGTTAGGTATGAAGTCACTATTCATGAATATCTATTCATAATCATTATTCATGAACACTATTCATGGTGATATGGTATGCTGGTGATATTGATGGTTAGTGATGTGGCATGGCCCATAGAGGTCTCTTGTATGTGATCAGGTTGATGTTAGGGGAGTGGGGTGTATCACTCCACCAAGGCCCATGGGTTTTATCCTTAGTAATCACATGGGTTTATCATGTGATGAAAAAGATAAAGCATTAGATATGGGTCAAATTTCTAAGGGATTCAATGGTTCACATGCGTGGAGGAAGTCAAAAGGTGATTGCAACACCTTTTGGACTTTGGTGTGCACATGGAAGAAGAAGACGAGTTTATTGTTGCTAATTGTCTTCACATGTGGAGTGGAAGACAATGTTTAGAGTCACATGGAAGTGGCTTGGATCTTGTCTAAAGTGGATGGTCCACTTTATTGATCGTTGTACATGAAAACAAATATTTTATTATTGGTCAGTAGTGCCCTCATGGAATGTGGTAAATTTGTTAGGCCACCTATGATGTTACTCTCTCTCTCTCTCTCTCTTGGTGTAAATGGTATAAAATCATAACCTTTCCTTTGTATTTTTCATCTTATTAGTGGATCAATCCAAGCTTGTGCTTGCATGATTTGAGGTTGGACTCTGGAGGCTATTTTATGCTTGGTTTACAACCTAAATGCTTTATGAGTAAGTATTGAGTACTTATTTTTTAGTACTGAAAGGAGTTGCTGGAGAAGTTGTAAGAGAGAATTGCTTAAGTAATGAAGTCTGAAAGTAGCCATTTTGCATGTGGTTTTTCCATACATATTGCAAAGTTTCTATGTAATCTTTTGTGTAATATGTTCCCTCTTCTCTCATATTTTTGTAGCTTGTTTTTCTGCATTATTTACTTGTACAATAGGATGTAGCTCATTGATATTAACATGTAGTATTAGAGTTATTTTATTCCTAACATTTTATATAATGATTTTATTCATTTAAGGTGAATCAATAAAGATTATAGTTTCATAAAATTTTGAGTATTATGCCCATTGATATTTTTTTGCTTTGCTAGTCTTTGGATTAATCAATTTTTCTTGGGTCGAAGGATCAATGCTAACCAACCAAACCTTATGTTTATGCTGTGTATAAAGAGTCCAAGAGATCATAGTAGTGCCTTTCTAACCACCCCATTTAGTTGAAATAAAGTGTCTCACATGTCGAATCAATTTAAGATAGAAATATTTGGATGACATATAACAATAGGATCAATACACGTGAGATGCTAGGAAGATGCTATTAATGATTTGAATATGGTCATTGAGTGACAAGATCTTCACCTCCTTGTTGTCAATCTTTCTATTGAATTTGTGAAGGAACTAGTCCCACATTTGAGAAAGGGTAATTTCAATGCCAAAGGAAAGGATAAAATACCTCATGAGTTCCTCAAGTCTTAGTTGCTTCCATTCTTTGGGAAACCAATCAGAGGTTTTTTCCATTACAATGAGAATGAACTCAAGTTTGTCTGTCGAAAGGTTAGACTCAAAATCCATGTAGAATAAATCCATGGGAGATTAACTTGAAATTCCTTCAAAAATCACATATATATGTTATACTTTCCCAAAGTATACTATATTTTTTATTTTCTAAGATGTAAAATATATGATTTTATATAATCTATAGATTACATACATTTTTTTACTTTAATAAGTAGATGGTGAAATATAATTTGTTTACATAGATTCAAAGACATAAAAACATGGGGGTTTTATTGGTGTGAACCATCTCCACATGTTGCTAGATCATTAGTGCAATACATTGTGCATTGTGAAACATCTTCCACCAAATTTGTAATCAAGTGATCAAAATTTGTGGAGAAGAGGCACTATCATAGTTGCTCACATAGATGATCTCACAACCGTGTTGGTTGGTCATCGATGTTGGGTAGGCATTCATCTCTATCAACTAAGCATAACGATTGGGCATCATTAAATGACCATGAGAAATTCCCATATATAGTATTTGTTATCCTTCTAAGAACCTCTAACTAATAGATGCCCTAAAACACTGTCAATAAAGTAAATAATACAAACACTAGTTGTAAACTGCTACGTAAATCTAATGACCTTCATGATGTGTTGGTTAACAGATTTGTCCTTATCTAAAAATGTTTTATTTTGACTCCATACCCTTCTTCTTTCAAGAACAAATAAATTAGACAACAAATTGATGAACTGTTAAGACTAGTTCCCCTCTGAATTGAGGTACAACCCCCTTTAAGATTTTCAATGAATTGAAATATTCAGATACACTTTTAACTAGAAAGTGTTTTAAAGGTAAAATAACTTACACACATCATCATGTTATGAATGCAATACTTTATAATAGTAATGGGTAATAGAATACACAAATTCTATCTTCAATAATGATTAAATGGATAAACATATATATTGTTGAAGCAGTAAAAGATAAAACACATATAATGAATTGTCTAATGGTAGAGTAATCACTATATGAAAGAAAATTTCACACAAAAAATCCAATTTCAAATACTCAAATGCATAGATTTAAGTATGTAATAATTAATTCTTCTTTTCATTCACAGATGAAAAATGTTTCAGACAAAAATTACATATATTGTCAACAACAGTGGTCCAGTTCTAAAAATTTATTGACTCCTTTTTCTTTTCTATCTTCTCTATTGCTATCCCTACTCTTATAAATATATAAGAGCAGGGATAGCAATAGAGAAGATAGAAAAGAAAAAGGAGTCAAGAAATTTTCAGAACTGGACCACTGTTGTTGAGAATATATGTAATGTTTGTCTGAAACATTTTTCATCTGTGAATGAAAAGAAGAATTAATTATATATATATATAGTTGCCATAACTAATCCATTTGTCCAACTAAACTAGAGTCAAAGTAACTCTGACCCATACAGGATTTAGTTTTTTAATAAATTTACTTAAAGATCAAGTTTTGAATAGAAAATCAACTGAATAACTGAATAGAAGAAACTATGTAAGTAAAATCATTACTGAAGTGACGGACTAAGATCTCCAGATTTGCTTTGTTTGGTTGGGTAGACACGTTGAGCTTTCCACTCTTGAAATGCCGTAACAAACACCTAAATTTTCGTAAGATTGGGAATGCTGACGTGTTTTATCCTTGCTTTCTAGATGTTTTCTTCCCTTTGAATTTTCCCCATCTTTTCTGTGTGTTATGGGAAAGTGTCGATGCAGTGACAAAGAAGTGAATCTACCTTTGAAATTTGAGAAAAATCTTCAGTCGATAACCTATCACTTTCTTTAATGATGTTGATCTTTTCCCTAAAAGATTGAATCATAATATTATTATCTTTTTCTGATTTTCTATCATCTTTTATGTATTTGATATCAGTACACTGTAGATCATGTCGTGATGACTGAATAAATTTAGTTATTTCCTTGATCATTTTTGTGATTTTCATTCGTCCTTATTGGGATACTGAATTTATTCATTCAATATTTTTCTTACTTATATATAATACATCTTCATCCAGACTTGTCAAGTTCTTCTCTGACAAAAACTTTGTTATTCCATACTTTTGAACTTCATCAATTTGGTTCATCACGCTCATCCATTTTCCTTCATCTTTTATCCATAAAATATTTTGAGTCTTTAAATCTTCAATAGTATTTGTGGTTAAATCATATACATTATTCAATTTATGGATGAATTCTGTACCTTTTTGAATGATGCTATCCAACTAATTATCAAATACCTTGGTAACCATTTTGCCTCTGTATATCTGGTCCAACATCCTTTGATTGATAGGTGATTTTGGATCAAAAGACAGGGGAAGTTGGGTGATCAGTTATGGATCTGGACTATGAATGGCATCAATGTACTCTATCATTAACAACACAATCTATTTTAATTCTCTTTTATCTTTTTCATCCTTCTAGGTTCTACTGACTATCCTTTTGGTGGATGCTTCAAGGTGATGCACATCTGCGACGTGTGATGCAATCCCAAGATCCACCTCTTCAATTATAAAATTTTGAACTATAGGTACATGTACTTCTTCTTTGGTTCTTGACTTGGCTATTTCTGCATTCTAATTCCCTGTATTAGGGTTGATGTCTACCCTGGATGTTATTTTTAACCTTTTGGATTTAGGAACTTTCCCTAAATATTTACTCACCATATCCTCTAAGGGCATAGAAAATGGAACTAATTTTCTTTTGTTGCTAATTGAGCTTTTTATCCACTTGGGTGCAGAGGTTGAGGTGTCTTTATTAAGATTTAGTTGATCAGAGGGTACATTTGAAATAATCATTAGTTTAGCATAATCACAAGGAATCACTGTTTGTTGATCTGCACTAACCTCTTCCATCATTGGTGAGCCAAATTCTTTATCACCTTTGGCCTCTCCTGAATCTTTTTTAGAATTTAAATCCACAATTATCTTTTCAAAAATCTGACTCTTTCTCTTACTTTGGGTCCTTGATCTAGTTGCACGAGGAGGCAGAGTAGTTACAAGTGTCTTTTTAGATTCTTTGATGACATGATCCCTTCTAGTTTTTGCTTTGGAAGTACCTACATCACAAATAACAATAAGTCGATTAGAAGAGCTTATTGGAAATAGGGATTCAATTATTGATGTACATTATTGGGAAGCAATATTTTGAGCTCCCCCCAATTTTTGCTCTCTCAACCATTTTTCAATCCTTCTTATCACTAGGAGGGTCTTAACCTCAATTCTATCTTCTTCCTTTTTCTCCCAGTCAATTTTTGGAATAGCCGATTGTTCTATCTTTTCAAATTGTGGATTAGTCACCTGTTCATCATTATCAAAAATTCCAAAGATGTTCATATTCAAATTGAGGGTAATAATTTGCCCTAAGGAGAACCTAGACCACAATCTTCTTCTGACTTCAAATTCATCTGAATAATCCTTCAATTGAAGAATATTTGACAACCCTGTTCCAAGATCCAAGTTATCTCTGATAAAACCTTTGCTGTCAAATTGTGATTTGACCTTAAAGTATGAAAAATTGAATTTCTTAAGATCTAATTCTAGATTCAAAGCATCAGATGTTGATTTGCATGAATAATGTCTAAGTTCAATAGAAAAAGATATACCAGATTTCTTTTTTGTTAGAAATTTCTTATCTACATGTGATAATTGTCTATAGACTTCTATTAACACAAATCGGTAAAAAACATACCTAGGTAACCTTAAAGGTTCACCGTCAAAACCCCCAACTCTGATATAAGTGAACTTGAAAAATTGAGTGAAGAAACTACCATAAATGCTAATTAATTGCATAGCTTCATCAAGAAACCTTTTATTGATGTTGTTTAACAATTCAAAAGTCATCCTCCCAGTAAAAACATCATTGACTCTCCTATAATCCTCATAGCAATTATGCATTTGCAACTATTGGTAATATTCATAAATTTTACTGTCTTCAGCCAAGGGTGCATGTGGTAATCCTACCCATTGTCTTGTAGATGCCAAGCAGTAAACGTGGTGTGAGGACATATAAAACTCTTTATTCCCTAAACAATTACTTAAATCCTGATGCAAACTTTTAGCTGTAATTTTTGTCCAATCTAAATATTGTTCTCCTTAGAGAATCACCTATATGAAGAAGTGCATCCAGTCTTCCCAATAATATGCATGGGCATTGCCTTTTAGTCTGTGTAGTAATACTATAATAGCTTGTACTTTTGTAATCATATGATTTCTTGTTAATGGTCTGGGCAATCTTGAACCTCCTTTTTGGAATTTCAAAAGCCAATTCCTAGCAATCACGCTCTTGTAAATTGCTTTCTTTAATGACAAATAACTATAAGAAGAAGAAATATCGAGGTCAGAGTATGGTTCCTTGAAAAGAATTATCATTACATAATTTAGGGTTTGTTTGTTGATATGCAATAAAACATTGCCATCTGCAGTCTTGATGCACTTGTTCTGAGGTTCATATCTATTCATGCATTCAAAGACTAATTTGGGGCATTGGATAGCCTTGGGAATGGTTGCAACTTCAACCAAGCCACTTTCTATTATCTTATGCATCATATGATTTGACACAGGATTTCTAGCTCTTTCCTTAAAATCTTCCAAGTCATATTAGATCAGAGAAGTGTCCCCAATTTCAGGAGGAGAATATATGAGACCAGGACCATGCTCATAATTGAGACATGTAGATTTCATGGTTACAGGTTGGAGGATTTAATGAAAAGAAAATGTTTTGAACTCCTTAAATAATGTTGTAAACTCAAAATGATCCTTCTTCCCAACCAAGTAAAGGAAACAACTTATAGTAAGAGTAAAGCTCACCTTTAAATTTGTCTGGAATCACTGTGAATTTGAGCAATCAAATATCTTATACCACCTATATTGTTTTTATTTGTATCACCTAGTATGTTCATTTGCTAAATTTGAATTATTTTCTTTTGATACAGATATTAACCAAATCAAATGATTAAACCAAAACAATACGTGCTAAACATGCTTGATAAGACGCGTTTTGGCATATGCATTAATGGTAATAATTTTTTTATATGCGATTTTGATGAGTAATGATTATCTTTAACCTCATAAAATTTCAAAATTTTCTGCTTTATAACGAGTTTCAGATATATTTTCCTCTAAATCTTCTGCTAATTTTAACTTAGAGAAAGCCTCGGGGCAAGATGAGAGTGTAGTCATTGAACCATTGAACTCTTGAAATTTTGAAAATGTGGTTCAACTTCAGGGTTCAATGATACGAGATGAACTACACAGACCGACCAATAGTCATATGATCTTTTTAGAAACTTTGAATTATGAACTTTGAACTGTTGAACTTTTGAACTCCGCTACGAGGTTCAAACGTTAGGTTCAAGTGGTAGGTTCAACGATACATTAATCATACAAGGGAACCAAGTGAACACGACTCTTTATAAAGCATCGAATATTGAACTCTTTGAACCATTGAACTCTTGAACCGTTGAACCATTGAACTCCTCTACGAGGTTCAAGTTCAATTGGAAGGTTCAAAGATATACTTAAAATACACAAAAGGACAAACAGTTCGCTTTGAGAAACTTTGAACTCTTGAACCTATTGAACTACTGAACTCTTGAACTCTTGAACTATGAGAAAGGTTCAAGTTCAAAGGTTCAATAATTTTAAGAATTTACACACAAAAGGTGATAAACGGGTGAACTTCTTTTATGGCCAAATCCACAAAAAAATGAATAAGGGCGACTCAAAAGGTAACATTATGTTACTTAAATCCTAAATAAGATGAGTGGCATCGACATATCATTGGCTTCTTTACCCTATAAACTTAATTGTTAAATACTTCTATAATGTTTAGAGGATTTAGCAATTTGGATGATGTACCACCCAACTAGTTGAAAAAATCAGAAAGACAACAATCTTGTGAAATGCAAAATATTAGTGAATGCCTTGCAATTGTGAAATTATTCATACTTTCATTTTTTCCCTTGAATTTGTCATTAAAAATTGATGTGATTTTACAAAAACATAATCTATTAAGTGGAATATAGAGGAAATGTATTTAAGTGCTCTTCAAAATATTCATTTGTTTATTTTCTACCAACTGGAAAGACCGTAAAAATTCAATATAAAAAATGAAAATACAAACTTAAATTAAAAATATTAGATTAAAATAAGAGGTCAAAATTTTACACTCTATTTTTCTATCATTTTAGATAATAAATTATAAATGTGATAATTTTATTTATTTTAATTATAATAAAACTAATCTTCAATCTATCTAATATTAAAAAAGTATAATTATAATTTAAAAAAATAATAATTGTACAATCTAAATATTATTATACAACTTACCAATTTATTTTTTAATCTATTTTAAATTAATTTAAAATATACCTTTATTTCTTCTTAAACATATAAATTAATAAATATATATATAATTAAAATAAGCATTTTCCATATATTAATTTTGATGACTTGCTCAAACATAAAACGCCGAAGTATTGTCTTGGCTCCCTTAACCATTTCCATACATTAAATTTATAGAGCTCCAACACAAAATAAGTATTGGCTTGGATCCCTTAACACTCCAACCAATCACAACATATATATATATATATATATATATATATATATATATATATATATATATATATATATATATATATATATATATATATATATATATATATATATAGAGAGAGAGAGAGAGAGAGAGAGAGAGAGAGAGAGAGAGAGAGAGAGAGAGAGAGAGAGAACACTCTATCTCTTTTTATATATATAGAGAGAGCTCTCTCTCTATATAGAGAGAGCTCTCTCTATATATAGAGAGCGCTCTCTCTCTCTCTATATATAAAAAGGGATAGAGAGTTCTCTCTATATATAGAGAGCGTTCTCTCTCTCTCTATATATATGTATGTGTGTGAATCTATGTAACATTGGTGAATCATTCAATAAAAGGATTTTTTGTATTCCAATCTTGAGTTATTTCATATATGTGTGTCCTTCAGAGAGAGTGAGTTTAAAACACATTAGGGACTATGTTAGCCATTTGATTGGCCTCCTCACTCATATATTTATCAATTAGTACCAAAGGAATATTTTTCTTGTTATGTTTTTTGAGTGAGGCTCTTGTTGAGTCATTTATAAGTTTTGAACGAGAATCTTGAATTTTTGTGAAGATATGTCACACAGATTAAATCCTTTTAAATGAGGAAGGACACCTAGAGTTGTAGACATGGATAAGATGTTGAAATGAATACAAGTTAGGTTGGATGAAATGGAGACTAGATAAATAAGTTAAACGATTATTGGTGATATAAGTGATGATGAACAAGAACAAACCCAAGAGATTCAAGTGGAAGATATAGTGGATGAATTTGAGGATATATTTATAAAATCTATTTTAAAGATGGTAAAAAAATTAATGTTAGACACCCATTTATATAGAGTAATATTGAGACATACTAAGCTTATAGGGAGGATCATGGAGATGGAGGAAGATTTTGACTATGAGTCAACACAGGACCCAAATAAATTGTTTTTTTTTCCTGTACTAAGATGAAATTTCATGCATCCTTATGGTGTGATCACATGTTATTTTAAAGGGAGAGAAGAGGCAAAGATAAAATCAAAACATGGGATAGAATGGTTGCAAAGCTAAAAGATAAGTTCCTACCTTCATATTATCAAGTGATGTATTTTAAAATGTTATAAAATTGTTGGAAATATTGTCATTGATGTCAAAGGTTTAGTATTATTGGTGATAAAGGCCGCATTGCATTTAATGTTATTTATTTTGGCTAATATGAGTTAATATTTATTTAATATTAACGAATATATTTTTGGTTGCATATGAGACAAAATAAGGGCCCATGGAAAAGTCGAAGAGCCATAAGGTAAAGACAAAAGAAGGATGGGATGCATTTTCCCATGAAGAGTCATCTTGGGGAATTACAAGAGTCACCAAGTGAAGACAAAAGAGTAAGGGCGTAATTTCTCATGAAGGGACACTTTAAGGAATATGAATAGTCACCAAGATGAGGACAAAAGATGGAAGGACATTTTTGGTCATGAAGGGTCACCACATGACTTTTCAAAGGCTTGAATATGAAGGGTCATCCAATATTGGCACCATATTCCATGATGATTGAAGGGTCACAAAGGGGGAAGGCCAAAGGTCATTTGGAAAGCTATAAATAAAGGCTTGAGAAGCCATTTGTAAATATGGAAGATAGAAGTTGATTTGATATTGCAATATCTAGCTTAGAAGAGCAATTGTGAGAGATGAATATGATTTATATTTGTTATATCTAGCTAAGAAGAGCAAAGGTGAGAGAGAGGAAAGAGATGTATTGATCTATCATTTGTTTAGATAGCAACATTGAAAGATAGGTTTGTGGTACACACAAAGGGGTTAGTGCTCCTATGGGTTGGTGCTCTTGTGGGTTGGTGCTCATGAATAGTAGCTGGGTTGGTGCTCGGCAAAGGGGTGTGGTGCTCCTGTGGGTTGGTGCTCATGAATAATAGCTAGGTTGGTGCTCAGCAAAGGGGTATGGTGCTCCTGCAAGCTTGGCTTGCAAATATTGTTTGGGTTTGTGCTCATTCATATACTTGAGATTGTTCTCCATGGTTTTTCTCACATTGGGTTTCCACGTTATATTTGGTGTCTCTCTCTATCTTGTGTGGTGTTTATTGTTTGAGTTTTATTGCATATCTTAAATGTTTGATTAAGAGAAATTTGGTTAGAGAAAAGTTTTATAAGATATATGATATACTGATTCACCTCCCTCTCAGTATATCCTATGCTTAACAATTGGTATCAGAGCAGGTTCCTTCAGAAAGGGTTTAATAGCTTGAAGGTAGATTAAAGAAAAGCATAAGATGGCCAAATAGCTAAAGAAGGAGAATCAAGAGTTGAAATCTGTGGTTGAGGTTCTTAAGGAAAAGGTGTGTATCTTGGATTCTAAGTTGGCTATAGAAGTAAAAGAAAATAAGATATTTATTCAAGATCTTAAGAATCAGTTAGAGGTTGCAAATTCAATTTTAACATCAAAAGAAGAAGAGTGTAATTAGTTGAAGGATGAGTTAGGTTCTTTAAAGGATAATCATGAGAATCTTACAATCAAGGTTGAAAAAGATCATGAAATATTAGTCCAAAGAAAGAAGGATGCAAATTTTCAAGGCAAATCAAAGAAGTTGATCAGGTAGCCCAATGCTTTTAATTTTTCAAATTCTTTTCATGGCCGTTGTTTTGTTTTTCATCATGTTGGTCATAGGGCAAGAGACTGTATGAGGAGAAACAATCAGTCAAAGGGAGATCTCAGTCACATTTAAGAAAAAGGTATGAGAAATATTGTTTGCTTTTGCTGTCATGAGGTTGGACATATTGCTAAATTATGTCAAAATAAAGTAAAGAGATATTCAAGGTATGTCAAAGGATATAGAGCCCCTAGAAAGTATGAGAAAAGACAAATTCAAGTTTGGAGACCTAAAATAGTAAAGGTTGATCAGATTGAGTTTAAGAGTGAAAATAAATTACTTGCTATAGTAGATAAAGAATCAGATAAGAAGGATTGTGCAAAATCTCTTGTTACATTTGAGTATGAGCTTTGTCAAGATAAGATAGTTGTAAAAGTTGAGAAAATAAAAGACATCATAAATGATAAGGTTAGTAAGTCAAAAAGGTTAGACATGTTTAAACAGATTCTAAAAGAAAAACACAAGAAGATGAAGGAAGAAATAGAGGAGATGTGGGAATCTCTTGAGATTTATTTCTAGAAACCTATTGTGTGGGGTATCTCTTCTAGGATTCAAGGAGACACTTTTAAGAAAAATTGAAGCATAGTGGATGCTATTGGGTCTTGGTTATGTTGCATGACAAGAAGGTGAGTTGGTAGATTAATTTGTATATATTTTGAGTGAATAGATTTTTGAAATTATTTTTGCACCGGTGTTAAGGTTTGAGGCTATTAGAATGATTCTTGCATATGCAGTATTTAAAAGTTTTAAAGTGTTTCAAATGATTATGGTCACAAGAAATTAGAATGTTGAAAAAGAGCTAACAGTTTCAGAAAGAAGGAAAAGAACACTCATGCAGATTCAATGAAGAAGGATCAGAGTTTTAAAGCTCCATTCACCAGGAAGAAGGTTTAGACATGTTCATGGCAGAAGAAACAACCTGAAGATTCTATGTTGGTGCAAACAACTTTGCATGTAAGAAATAAATATCAGCCATGGTTTGTTGATAGCGGATGTTCGAGGCATATGACAAGAGATAAGAGTAAAGAAGATCAATGGTGGCATAGTGAAATTTGAAGATAAAACCACTGCCAAGATAGCCGAAAAAATTATTTTAAGTTTGGATATTAGTAGAAGCAAAGCTATTAATTGTTTTATAAGCATAATCTTTTGAGTCTAAGTCAAATATGTGATCAAGGATACACCTTAAAAGTTTCATGTGAAAAGTTGTAGAAGAAAATATTCAAATGAGTTGATTGTAGATTCTCAAAGGATAAGCAATGTTTTAATAAGATATCTTCTCAAAGATCGATGAGAGGAGTTGGGATTAATTTCTATTAATTTCAGCCATTGATGTTCAACATCAGTTGAGGGGGAGCTAAGTGTTAGCTCCAAGTAGGCCCTTTGCCATTGATGTCAAAGAGGGAGAATAATAGGTACAGGTACAGGTGCAAAAAATAGGTACAAAAAACAAGTACATGTTGCTACTGTAAGGGGGAGTTACTGTATGTTTTTAGATGACAGTATGTGCAGGTGACAGGATGTGGCAGTTTTAGGATTGAGGTTGCCATCAATGACAAAGGGGGATTGTTGAAAATATTGTCATTGATGTCAAAGGTTTAGTATTATTGGTGATAAAGGCCCCATTGCATTTAATGTTGTTTATCTTGGTAAATGTGAGTTAATATTTATTTAATATTAACAAATATATTTTTGGTTGCATATGAGACAAAATAAGTGCCCATGGAGAAGTCGAAGAGCCACGGGGTAAAGACAAAAGAAGGATGGGATGCATTTTCCCATGAAGAGTCATCTTGGGGAATTCCAAAAGTCACCAAGTGAAGACAAAAGAGTAAGGGCATAATTTTTCATGAAGGGACACTTTAAAGAATACGAAAAGTCACCAAGATGAGGACAAAAGATGGAAGGACAATTTTGGTCATGAAGGGTCACCACATGACTTTTCAAAGGCTTGAATATGAAGGGTCATCCAAGATTGGCACCATTTTCCATGAGGATTGAAGGGTCACAAAGGGGGAAGGACAAAGGTCATTTGGAAAGCTATAAATAAAGGCTTGAGAAGCCATTTGTAAATATGGAAGATAGAGGTTGATTTGATATTGTAATATCTAGCTTAGAAGAGCAATTGTGAGAGATGAATATGATTTGTATTTTTTATATTTAGCTTAGAAGAGCAAAGGTGAGAGAGAGGAAAGAGATGTTGTATTGATCTATCATTTGTTGAGATAGCAACATTGAGAGATAGGTGTGTGGTATACACAAAGGGGTTGGTGCTCGTATGGGTTGGTGCTCACGAATTATTGCTGGGTTGGTGCTCAGCAAAGGGGTTGGTGCTCCTGTGGGTTGGTGCTCATGAGTAGTAGCTAGGTTGGTACTCGACAAAGGGGTGTGGTGCTCCTGTGGGTTGGTACTCATGAATAGTAGTTGGGTTGGTGCTCAACAAAGGGGTATGGTGCTCCTGCAAGCTTGGATTGCGAATATTGTTTGGGTTTATGCTCATTCATATACTTGAGATTGTTCTCCATGGTTTTTCCCACATTGGGTTTCCACATTATATCTGGTGTCTCTCTATCTTGTGTGGTGTTTATTGTTTGAGTTTTATTACATATCTTGAATGTTTGATTAAGAGAAAGTTGGTTAAAGAAAAGTTTTATAAGATATATGATATACTGATTCACCCCCCCCCTCTTAGTATATGTTGTGCTTAACAAAAATTTGAGACAAATGGAGTGGAGTGTGGAATAATACACATATGGGTTTTACAAACTCACTATTAGAGCTAGTCACATGGAATATGATCAAGATAAGATATCAAGGTATATTACTTGACATCATATTTCCATTCATTGTGAGTTTGGTATTTTAAAGTTTAAATTAGTGGAAGAGGGATATCAATATGAATTTAATGTTGAGGAAATTTTAATAGAATGTAAAAACCAAAAACTCTAGAAGTAGATGAAGGTTCATGGATTCTAATGGAGAACATGGATGGGGTTTCTCAACTTGAGCATACCATTGTTTTATCAAATTTGGGATTAAGAGAGAGTTAAATCCTGTTTATAAAAATTACTGAGTAAAATCAAAGTACACAATATATGAAATAAATCACATAAACTAAATTAAAACTCGTTAAATTTTAAAATATGTTAAAGAGGGAAAGTACAAAAGGAGAATCACTCAACTAGAAATTCAGACATACATGACTATAAGTGTCATTTTGAAATCGATTGTGTGATTATATGATGTTGCTGTGAATCAAAAACATGGTTTCACATTTATTTGGGACAAAGTCATATTATTGAGATAATATTCGCTATGCTGATGTTTGTAGGTCACACCAACATTTGGTAGAGTTTTAGATCTATATGTCAATTTGGATCGATATGCCTTCACCTATAGGTCCTATGTGCATTATCAAATTTATATGATTCACTATGGAAGCCATTCTATGCCTTATTATTCACTTGGAACCCTTACTTTAAAGACTATGTGGGATAAATGAAATAAAATTATAAAAATGGGTTAGTGGATGAAGTTGTGCTTGACCTCAACACTCCTTATGTTAAGCATTACCTGCTTAAAAATACTTTGAAGGATAAAACTCCAATTGTAGTTCTTTCATTTTATGGTAGTGTATATGAAATATTGGTGTAATGCTACATGTTGGTGCAATCTTGGTGTGATTAATTTCTTCAATGATGACTTGTGACCATGGAGGTGTATTGAGACTTAGTTCAGGTATACTAGGGCTTATAGACTTAGAATTTTGAAGAATAAATGCTTTCATCTCAATGTGTAATTATATGTTGTGATTTTCAATAAATTGAGCCTCTAGTGAGATAATGGCTATAAAATGTGGCTTTATAGTGATAATTTTGGAATTCTTTATGAAATTATCCCTCTCGAAAGAAATTTTTACTCTTAAAATAGAGATGCTCATTCAATAGGTTTTTAAGGCTAAATATTTGCCTCCAAACAAATAAAATCTCTGTAGAGGAACAAAATATTCTCTTAAAATAGATTTTATTGTAAAACAACTTTAACCTCTCTCAAATCAACAAAAGGTTAATGGTTTCCTATAATCCCTTGAGTGACATTTATTCTAAGCCATATTTTTTAGGACATCCAAAGGTAACCGATGTCTTTTTAAAGGTAGAGGCATCTTTAGAGATACTTTGCTATCATGTTATGTCTTCAACATTCTATGATCTTCAAATAATTCTACTGAAGCACTAGCTCTTGTAAGACGTTTAATAACAACTATTTATTCTAATTTTCATAAATTATTGGTGGAAGGTGATTATCTCTCAATTGTCAATAATGCTATTAATTAAGAAGATCTAATTAGTGGAAACTCAATTCAATCATTCAAGATATCCTCCATGTTATTCCTATTTTGAGGATTTTTCTCTCCCATAACTATTGTAAGACTAAGTATCAAATAGACTTCTTAGCTAACTTTGGAGTTCTTCTTTTTCCTCCCAAATAACTCACAACTAACAACAAATGACCAATAACAAAACAAAAAAAGATGAAATAAAACACAAGCAATAGTAAATCCTCACACGAAAGCAAGATACACAATCTTACACATAAACAATTGTTTTTCATGAAAAAAATAGCACCAACTTTATAAAACATGAACATGTTTTAAGAAAACATTCATAAAATTGCTAATTTCTTTAATTTATTTGAATAGACCTTCCTGATTATCCATAAGGCACCTCAGCTATACTTTGAACTCCTTCATTTGCTTTTATATGCCCTCATTAATAAGAATGGTAGATTTCATGACCTATTGCATAGAGAACTCAATCAAATACCAAAATAAAGTTAGCAAAGAGCTATTTCCTAAGAAATAATGTTGTTAAAGAAACAAGAATGACATTTATTTTTATAAATATGCTTGATAGTTCAATCCTTCTATTTTTTTTATAAATCACATTGTTTAATAGTCCCATTCTAAGAAGAGATTTTTCCAAAATAGTTTATTTACGAAGGGGCTAAATTTTTTTGTTGAACTTATTTCTAGGTTGATTTCACTAAATTACATGTCCAAAATGCATGCTATATATATATATATATATATATATATATATATATATATATATATATATATATATATATATAGAGAGAGAGAGAGAGAGAGAGAGAGAGAGAGAGAGAGGAAGGTTGATTTCACTAAATTACATGTCCAAAATGCATGCATAATATATATATATATATACATTTTGGACATGTAATTCAGTGAAATCAACCTGTGTGTGTGTGTGTGTGTGTGTGTGGGTTGATCTCACTCAATTACATGTCTAAAATGCATGCATTATATATATAGGTTGATCTCACTGAATTACATGTCCAAAATGCATGCTATATATATATATATATATATATATATATATATATATATATATATATATATATATATATATATATATATATATATATATATATATATATATATATATATATAATGCATGCATTTTGGACATGTAATTCAGTCAAATCAACTTGGAAATAAATTCAACATGATATATATATATATATATATATATATATATATATATATATACTTTCTCTCTCTCTCTCTCTCTCTCTCTCTATATATATATAGAGAGAGAGAGAGATAAAATTTCACCCCTCGATGAAACGTAAGCCTATCAGCAACACATAGGTTATAGTGAATCACTCTCTAAGAAATAAGTTAGGAACTAGACTCAAATTTTGATCTCCATATATTAGTGTAAATTTGATGCTAGATACATTCAATCAATTTAAAACTCTATTTAAAGTTCAATCTTTTTTAATAGGGATAACAGGTAATAAATTGAGATAAGATATTTTAAGAGTGAATTAATCAAATATAACACCATTGGACCACATCCAATATTTAATAAATTTAAAAGGAATCTCTCCAAACATCTTAATAAAGGAGATCTTCATTGACCATTGATATAATGAAATCAATGATGGGGCCATCCTTTTTACAAAGATGAAAATAATTCTCAATAGCTAGCCAAGGTAACCATTCCAGAACTAGGCAATTCGAAACATTTGTAAAGGTGAAAATCCCTTTGATGAATAGATTTGTACCTTCTAGAGAATCCTTTAGATTTAAAGGATGGCCATTAATAGTAATCAAATGGTTCCACCAAATTATGGAGTTGGATAAACTTAACCCAGGCCTAAGAAATGAGTCTTTCCAATTGAATAGCTATTAATTTTCTCTCCAAGATTTTTACAGCATGATCATTAGTGGAAAAATTTTGATCATTAAATTTTTAGCATGTAGGGTTTTATCTTTTAAAAAAGGTATTCTCCCATTTGCCTACAATTATTTCTAGATAAATTTTGTACCTAAGAAGAACTTTCCAAGGTAAATCACCAACATATCCCTAACTACCTACTTAGAGATAATACATTTTATTTAGGTCCAAGGATCATTGATAACCAACCCAAACATATCTTTGGGATGTGTACAAAGAGTCCAAGAGATCATAATTGTGCCTTTCTAACCATTCCATTTAGCCCATAAAAATCGTATCACATTTTATATCAATTTAAGATATAAATATTTGGATGCAATCTAACAAGAGGAGTAATACACATGAGAGGCTTAGAAGATGTTATTAATGATTTGAACATGGAGATTGAGTGACAATATCTTCACTTCTTACTTTTCAATCTTTCTATTGAATTTGTGGAGGAACTAGTCCCACATCTGAGAAAGGGTAATTCCAATGCCAAAAAGAACAATAAAAAACTTCATGAATTCTTTGAATCTCAATTTCTTCCATTCTTTGGGAATCCAATCAAAGGGGTTTTCCATTCTAGTGAGAATGAATTCAAGTTTACCCATCAAAAGGTTAGATTCAAAAGATATGTAATACAAATCCAAGGGGGACTAGCTTGAGATTCTTGTAAAATTCACATAATTTTGTTATACTTTCCTAGTGTAGATAATATAATTTATTCTCTGATAATTAAACTATATGATTTTATCTAATCTAAAGATTACATGCAAATTTATACTTTAATAAATAAGATGGTGATATTAAGTTTGTTTATGTATATTCAAATGCATAGGTTTTTTTGGTGTGAACTATCTCCATATGTTACTTGATCATTGGGGAAATGCATTGTACATTACAGAACATGTTCCACTAGATTTTCCATCAAGGGATCAAAATTCATGGAGAAAAGGCACTATCATAATTGTTCACATGGATGATCTCACGACCACATTGTTTGGTCATCGATATTGGGTAGGCATTCAATTATGTCCACTAAGCATCATGATTATGCATCAATAAATGACCATGACAAATTCCCACATATAGTATTATTTATCCTTGTATTAAACTCTAGTCAATTGATGCCCTCAGAGAAATAAAAACTATCGATTAAAAAACAATACAAACACTAACTACAAAGTGTGCTAATGTCCTTCGTGATGTAACTTAAATCTAAAAATAAGATGAGTGGCATTTGCCTATCATTGGCCTTCTTACCCTAGAAACTTAATTGCTAAATAATTCTACAATGTTTATAATTAATTACTAAAATCTTCTATAATATTATTTACGAAAATAAAAAAGCCACCACTCAATGTTATGAAATGCAAATCATTAGTGAAAGCCTTATGGTCATGATATTAGTTGTACTTTAATATTTTATATATTGAATATGTCATTGAAAATCGATGTGATTTATAAAAAACTTAGTTGATTAAGTGAAATCTCAAAGAAAGTGCATTTGAGAGCTCTTCAAAATGATCATTTATTTATTTACCATTGATTGGGAAGACAATATAAAAAATGAAACAGAAATTTAAATTTGAAAATATTATAAAAAAATAAGAGGTCAAAATTTTACAATATCTTATTTTTCTATTGTTTTAAAGAATAAATTATAAATCTGATAATTTTATTTATTTTAATTATAATAAAAATAATCTCCAATTTACTTAATTTTAAATAAATGTTACTAATTTTTAAACAAATTAAAAATAAAACTAATTATACAATTTAATATATAACTTATACCAATTAATAATAAAAAAGTCAATTACATTGAGAAATATCATATTTACAACTAAATATTCATATAATTTTAACATATATTGGCTCGGTTTCCTTAACCACTCCAACTTACCATTTATTCCATATATTATGACCAAACCTATAAAGATAAACCTTTCATTACAAGTGTGACCTTTTTTTTCCAATACCATCTATTCTATATAAATTTAACAGTGAAATAAACAGTCAAATTAAATACCATATCATTACTAAATAATATTAAGATATATAAGAAATCGGATGTATTATTGCTTAACCACTGATGTATGGATTTTAGTTATCATAACAAAGTCTGCACTATACAAAAACTCAACTTTAATTTACCCTTATAAGAACTCATCAACATAGTATATTCAACTATTTATAATAATATCATCAAATTTAGTTCTATAATGTAAATTTAATTCTAAATTTAATGGATTATTTTGAGAAAACAATACCTATGGTCTTAAGGTTATATATAAAAAATGATGAATATTTGACACAAAAATCAAAATATATAAAGAGGGTGAGGGGTAGGGGTGTGTGTTTTTGAAAGCAAACAAATATATTTATTTATGATAAAATAGAGTGGTATGAAACTTAATCACCGTTTTCCTTAATGTTTTAAAATACATAGCGTCCTATATCTCAAACACATGAGTGTGGATGTTTAATAAATGTTTTTCATAACTTTTCATGATGGAAATAAGATTTAAAAAAAAAAAAAAAGTACTCTTAAATTATTATTAAAGTTATATCAATTTCTTGAAAATTTATAGGTTTTAATTGGGATATCTTCTATTAATTTTTTATCGATACATTTTTATTTTACTTTAATACATGTTTATATACAAGACATTAAAATAGGGTATTATATAGATATATAATTTTAATTCAGGGTATATTTAGTTGTTAAATTATATTTTTAGAATATTTATATATTTTTCAATTATATATTTTTTGGCAATTTTTTATGTTCCAGATCATGTTTGACTTTTTTTTTTTTTTTTTTTTTTTTTGTGTTTTTTTAGATTTTTACTTGGATTGTAGCATTACACTCTTGATTGATAATGACCATAGTAGTATAGTTATAGTTGACTAGGACCATGTCATTGCAGTCTTCGTCCTTTTTATTTTTAGGGTTCCTTTGATCCTTCCATTTTATTTCCCAAATTTTATGCTCTTTTTTAGTTATGTTTTTCGCATGTTGGATGCCATCTTACACATCAATAGGGTCTTAATTTGAATTTAAGATGTTTATAAATACACAAGTTTATTAGTGCATGCAAAAAAAGAGAGACATATGAGAGACATAGTTTCCTCATGATTTTGACAAACCTCACATTTCAAGGGACCATTAAAACCCCTTTTCATAAGTTTCTCTCTCGAAATAACTCTACCATGGAGTAACCAGAGAAAAAACCTTACTTTATACCAAAGATTATGAGAGAGATCTTTATTTCTAAGGATAGAGATCTTTAATTCCTTGATGATGATGACATTTTGGCTTAAACAAGTAATAGTAATGGAGATTATATTATGGCTAATGATTATCGTTAATTATGTCCTCTTTCTAATCAGCGTCTCAAGATGATCTTTAAAGAGATGATAAATACTAAAATTATTTCCTTTTTGATGATGATGCATTGACATCATTACTTTCCAAACTTATAGACATTCCATCCATGCTTCTATATGTATGTATTAACATTAAAGAGTCCCCACAACAAAACCATCTTTTGATGGATCAAAAATTGTATTTTTGACTATGCAACACAATTTCCTTCCTTATTCATTCCTATTATCCCAATACATGAATATAAAAAGAATAAATACAAAATTGTGTTCAATAAACAAAGCCAGAAACACCATGTTTTATGCCATGATCAACACTTGGCATTTTTCTTTTAAATGCATAAAATATATAATATATTTTTACTATGGTGGGTAAGTGCATGGAGTTGGGGGAAAATTCCATGAATATTTTACGTAATGTGATTACATTAATAAATAACATGATCATGTTATTTAAATTATGACTTTACAATTATTGAGCCATAATGCGATCGCATTAATGTGTAAGATGATCGTGTTAAGAGATAACGTAATCATGTTATTCTAAAACAAAAATGTGATCATGTTATTATTATTTTACACATTTGAATAACCCAAGTGAATGTTGGTTAACAAGTACTTCGATCACATTATTAATAATGTGATTGCGTTATAGATAACGTGATTGTGTTCCTGCTACTTTGCACATAAAAGCATGTGGGAGTTGCACATGAAGGCAATTGTGGCTAGAAGCTTATTTTTACTATTCTAAATGTTAAGTATAAGACAATTTTATATTGTCTTATAATTTAATTTTAGTCTAGTAAATATAAAAAATTAGGGTCACTCAGCATTTAATAGAATTGGTCTCATAGCTACATGCCTTACGATGTGGAAAATAAAATTTCAAAATCCAATCAGGTTAGTACATAGGCATTTTCAGGGTCTAAGTATTAAACCTAGGGATTTCAAGGCAATTTTTTTGCAATTGATGTCTATTTTTGATAAACATATAGTCATTTTTTAGGTTTTTGTGGCTTTCAGATTGATTCCTTGCATTTCTAGGAGTCTTAGGTTTGTCAAAATTAAAGTTTTCAAACCACTCACTTTAAAATTGATGCAAAGTGGTGTGATTGGGGTAGCATAGGTCACATTGATGACCTACACACATCAAATGAACACTTTGTGTTCATTTCACTTGTTCATCACCCCTCTCTTATCCCTAATTGCTTCCTAATCATGCTTCATCACCCTTAATCACTCTCTCATCATTATTCATTGTCCATAATCACTCTTTCATTATACCTAATCACTCCTTCATTGAACCTCACTATCCCTAGTCATCTCTAATCACTCCATCATCCCTGATTACTCTTCCATTGACCCTCACTATCCCTCATCATTCCTAATTACTCTCTCCTCATCCCTCTTTGTCCCTCATCATCCATAATAAATTAGGTTCACTAAGAATCTGATATAATTGGTCTCATAACTACATGCTTTATAATGTGGAAAATATTTTTTCAAAATCCAATCTAGTCAATACTTAGACATTTTTAGGGTCTAGGTATTAAACCTAGGGATTTCAGTACATAAATTTTGCTATTGATGTCCATTTTTGGTAAATATATAGTCATTTTAAAGTTTTTGTGCCTTCCAAATTGATTCTTAGAATTTATAGGAGTCCTAGGTTTGTCAAAATTAAAGTTTGAAAGCTACTCACTTTAAGCTTGATCCAAAGTGGTGTGATTAGGGTAGTGTAGGTCATATTGATGACCTGCACACATCAAACGACTTTTTTGTGTTAATATGAATGAAGCAATACAAGATGTTATAGAATATAAAATGAACCTAAAGAGTATGACCATATGTTAGTATACAATTTATTTAGTGTGAAAATTTGTGCTAAAATAATGGAAGAGTGATTCCTAATGGATTGGTCTCATGATGATACACTACAACTTGTGTACTTGAGGGATATTGGTATCATAAGAAGTAGATATCCATTTAGATATGAAATATATTTTGATTTTCGGGAGAATTTTATTTCTAATTCTAGTATAGATTCAATTCTTGTTCTTATTACATAAGGCAGAAGCAAATCCATTCAAGTAACAATGAAAATTCAAAGGGCTTCAGTCATATGCAACATTTATTTTTTTAAGTCAGCAACGAAACATTTTAAGACTTTATCTATTACTTATCATTCCATAAATCCTCCCTAGTATCCCCTAATATCTAAAACACCTCAAACTTTTAGGTTTTTACCTTCACACACTCAGGCCTGTAGGTGATGTTCTGCACCTTTTAAATGTTAGGCATCATTGGAATAGGATTATTTAGACAACCCAAGTTTCTTGATGATGCTAATACTAGTGAAAACATTATTATTCCTATCACTTATCCTTGGATTCATTTGGAAATCCATTTTACATCACAAACAAGTCTACTTACTCCTAGAGTTATGGTAACCCTGTAGGTTACCATCATGCCTAAGACTCCTTTTATGTGTTCTACCTATACTGAACTTGATTGAATAATAATATAATTATAATCAATATAACTCACCTTCATGGTCTTCTTCACATTCTATGAATCATGCAAAAATCCTGATTAACCCATCATTTATTTATTATAACCATATTTCTATCAGACAAGCCTAAGGAGACCATCTTGACTTGTAAATAGGTTCAAACCCACTCTCATGTATCTTTGTGATGAAACTATATGAATTATACCTGATGTATGTAATCCTCATGATTTTTAGGAGTTCAATTCCCATTTAGAGAACACACTTGAGCCATTTTTGAATTTTCCATAGTCTCTCTGCCCAATGTGCACTTGTTTACATGGTTGTCCCTCCTCATTAGAGGCATATTACCCTAGATGGTTTCGAAGACCACCTAAAGTGATGGCTACCAAATGAGAGATAAATTGAGGAGGTTAGTAGGAGTAATGAGGAATTTATTGAATATACTTAAAGATCACTTGGGGGTGAGAAAATCCTAAACAATGATTAAACCTTGCATGCGACTTGTTAGCTAGGCTTGTAACTCATTCAAAATGAAGGTTTCTCTCTCTCTCTCCTCTTGGCACATGCCAAGTATTGATGGAAATTAATTTTTAAGGAATATGAAGACTCATAGGAAACCCCTAAATCTACCATTTATATCATTAAAACTCAAATATCTAATGAAACCATCCAAACCTGACCCTATGTGGATGGAGAGGGAAATTCTGACTGCCTGAGATATTAATGATTATTCATAAAGGAGGGGCCATCAATCTAATAACTATGGCCATGTAATTGAAGGGAATAAATATATTTATCAACCCCCAATATCATTCCTTCTAAATCTCTCTCCTTTGCATACTAAATGAAAACTGTTGACTACTTTGGAGTTACCAAGGAAGTCAAAAGAGAGATAAGTAGGTTTTGAAATTTTTTGGTCTTGGAACTCACTCCAATGCATGAATTTGTACTTGAAGAAGATTGAGGGAGTTTTTTAAGTGTTTGGAAATGTTCTTCAATACTGAAAACCTATAACCCCTTTTGAGAAACCTCTCTTTTACCATGAAAACTGCCATCTTCTTGCTTGAAAACCTTGAGGAATAGCACTAATGGAGTTTCCCATACCTATAAAAATGTATGATACATATATCCTCAGAGATAAGCAGCTACCATGTGTTTCAACTGGGATCACCTCAATGTCCCTTAGTGGCTGGTCATAGGGGTCTGGAAGAGGACCCAAATGGCCAGCCACCGAGGGACATCAAGGTGATCTCGATCAGAACATGTGGAAGCTGGTTATCTCTGAGGAGAGATGTATTAGGATTTGGGTTCTCTTTCAGACCCCTATGGCCAGCCATCGAGGGACATCGAGGTGATCCCATTTAGAACATGTGGTAGTTGGTTATCTCTAAGGAGAGATGTATCAGGTTTCAGACCCCTATGGCCAGTCGTCGAGGGACATCGTGGTGATCTCAGTCAGAACACATGGCATTTGGTTATCTCTGAGGAGAGATGTATCAATGTATAATAACATTTAACAAAATCATCAATTCTTTATGTACCAATCTTACACATACTCTCATTTGAACAACCCACAATGAGAAAAAACACTTGAAAAAACTTGTAACATTAGAAAAAGGAGCTCAACACTTTTTAGGTACTTGTACGGACCATGAGAGGACATGAAGTGACTTGACACATGTTAAATTCCATAATAAATGCTTTTAAAACCTTTAACACTCTTTGACTCACTTAACTAGGACAAGCATGACTACACAAGCATAATTTTAGAAAGAACCATTACCTTAAACTTGTCAAACTTACCTTAATATATGCTAAACATGACTTAAAATAAGATTGTCAAGGTGATCAATCAAGGTGGAGGTTTGTTTTGTAAATTTTGATATTGGGCTCATAAGAAGTAGATATCCATTTAGATATGCAATATGTTTAGATTGTTGGGAGCAATTTATTTCTAAATTTAGTATAGAGTCAACTCTTATTCTTATTACATAAGGCAAAAGCAAATCCATTAAATTAGAAATGAAAATTCAAAGGACTTATTATTGTCATTGATACTTGAATGAAAATTAACACAAAGTGGTCGTTTGATGTGTGCAGGTCATCAATACGACCTACACTACCCCAATCACACCACTTTGGATTAAGTTCAACATGAGTAGGTTTCAAAATTGAATTTTGACAAACCTAAGACTCTTATAAATACCAATAATCAATTCAAAAGGCATAAAAACTTAAAAAATGACTATATGTTTACCAAAAATGGGCATCAATTATAAAAGCTATATACTAAAATCCCTAGGTTTAATACCTAAACCCTGAAAATGTCTAAGTATTGATCAGATTGGATTTTGAAAAACTATTTTTCAAACTATAAATCTATCAAATGCTAAGTGACCTTGATTTCTTATGAATGAAGAGGGATGAAGAGGGAATGATTAGGAATAATGAGGGATAGTGACGGTCAATAAGGGAGTAATCAAGGATGATGGAGTGATTAGAGATGACTACGGATGGTGAGATTTAATGAGGGAGTGATTAGGGACAATGAATACTGATGAAAGAGTGATTAGGGGTGATGAGGCATGATTAAGAAGCGATCAAGGATGAGGGAGGGACGTTGAACAAGTGAAATTAACACAAAGTGGATGTTTGATATGTGCAAGTCATCAATGTGACCTATTCTACCCCAATCACATAAATTTCAAAGTGAGTGGTTTGAAAAATTCAATTTTGACAAACCTAAGACTCCTAGAAATACCAAAAATCAATCCAAAAGGCACAAAAACCTTAAAAATGACTATATGTTTACCAGAAATGGACATCAATTACAAAAATTATGTCCTTAGATCCTAGGTTTAATACTTAAACCCTGAAAAAGTCTAAGTACTAACTTGATTGGATTTTGAAAAACTTTTTTCCACATCGTAAGGTGTGCAACTATGAGACCAACTCTATCAGAGGTTGAGTGACCCTAATTTATTATATTTATTAAAATAAATTTAAAGTATAAGTTTAAATTTATATTTTACATTTAAAATAGAAAATATAAGCTTCTAGCCACAATTGCCTTCATGTGCAACTCCCACATGCTTTTATGTGAAAAATAACAAGAACACAACAACATTATCTATGGCACAATTACATTATCTATAACATGATTGCATTACTTGTTAACCAACATTCATTCAATTTGTTCAAATGTGAAAAATAATTGTAATATTATCACGTTTTTGTTTTACAATAATGTGATCATGTTGTCTATTAATGTAATAATGATATTTATTAACGCGATCATGTTATACATTAACACAATCATGGTATTTGAATTTGAAATCAATTCCCATGCCTTTTGGCATGGGAATGGCTTGGGTTCCCAAGCCAAAGGCTTGTATTGTCAATGTACATCTGAGTTTTGAAAGGTATGAAAATAAATGATAAATTTCAACTTTGATTGTCAAACACACTAAGAATTTCAACATGAAAATTAAAAAACTTAATACCATCATGATGAACACGCTCTCCTCTTTCCAAAAATATGATTCTTATATTTTTTGGACTAATTTAAGGTTTCAAACTATATTTATTTTTAACTATGCCTTTTTTAGGCCACTACATGCTGCAAACATACATACCTATACATGTTTATTTAATTTGTGTTTATTGATCCAAGTGAAAAACAAACTATATGGTGACATAGTACGCTTAATTATACACACATTCAAATAAAAATGTTTTTCATTTTTTTTTGAGGTAGTGAGGCCTGACTCACAGACGACTATCCATTTCTTTGTTAGTTTTTAGGATCTATTTACATTCAACAGTCATAAAAAAATATTCATTGAAAAATACAAAAAAATATAGGTGACATGATAAAATATTTTATCTAAATTTTCCCCAAAGTGTTTCAAATAATATTAAACACTGCTAAAAAAATGGTGCACATCATGACTGTCTATCTACTATGTTTTCTAAAAAACCAGAGTTCTTAAAATTTTAGATGTTTGACCTAGTTATACTTAACTATTTAAAAAAAAAAATTAGTGTTTTGGAAACTATACTTGAAATTTTACATTTCATGTTTTTACACTATCATCAAATTTGGAGTGTAGATATCTCAGACTATCTATAGAAGTTCAAATTTCTGAAATTTCAAAAAAAATCGTGTCCACAGGTATGCCACTTTTTATCCCTAAACTTTGTGCACTTACCCTGGCATTTCCTACTTGGTTACCTATAGAATCTATGTTTAGAATACCTCATTTCAAAAAAAAATAAATGCATGAATATTCATTTCATTTTATGTGTTATCATGATAAAATATTTTGTAGTCATCCAAGATTTAGGTATTTTATTCTTAATATGTTGATGCATCATTGCACCCTAGGAACAACTACTTTCTTTGTTAAGAAAAAATATCAAGGATAATTTACCAACTACTATTACAAATCTTAAAGAATGATTCCATGTAATAATTGATGATAAAATTTCTGAAGGCTTGATGAGTTTCGCTTCCATTCTACAAGGAAATAGATTATATTTGGACAAAAATCCATTGTGAAAGTTAACTAAAGCCTTGTTCAATTAGGTACTTCTACTCTATTTTTTATGTTGAATGTTGTTTACAATAAATGGATCAATTTTCAAAGTGTAATTATTTCCAATCCCCTTGAAGATGTACATCAAGCAAATCATTGGTTAATACAATGCATTATCTATTATCCACTCATACATCCCTTTATATAATAAAAATAAAATAATTACTATATTTCAAAAGCATAAATATAATGTAATTATTTAAAAAAATCCAAATAATGAAAATGTATGTGGCCACTGAGAATAGTCTCTAAACAAATACATTTTCCAATTGATTGGTTGTTGGTTAAAATACATGAAAATTCAATGGCTCCATTTGCCAAGCCCCAATATCTCATTAACAGGTCTAAAATAAGTGCCTAAAAGTTTCTTTTGCTACACATTAGGCACATAGAATTAGTAATTCCAAAGTGAATCAGTCTCTCTTCTATCGCAGACATTAGTAGACTAAACACCATATACAATGGGCAATCATAATCTTAAGATTCGTTTCTCAAATCAAATTAGGATGAGCAAGCGATGTGGCTAAAAATACTCTCAAAGAAATTCTAAGACTATGCGTGAATCAAGAGGGAAAAATGAGGCAAAATTAACGCAAAAGTTTTTCTCTCATAACATAAGCTTTCAATTTATCCAAATGAAAATACAATATTCTCCACATTACCACGTTCCAAATCCTTTAAACAATAATCTTTTCATGTTACAAAATCTTTCAAGGGAAATGACATAAACCACTATGAAAATTAAAATAAGGATTATCATCCTTTTAAAAAGAACACATAAGCAAAAATTACTATTCATGGAAAATTCGTCCACCTTCCATCATGAGGGTCAAAGACAAAGAAAGAAGAGTGGAAGACAAGTATAATTATGCCCCATATCCCATTTGGGGTCATCATGACCAAGGTTAAGTCTCCCATGTGCAAAAGTTGGCACCACACTCCAAGACTAGTCAAAAAGTTGATGGAGATTCCAATCTTGCATAGTGAAATTTGTACCCCACCATTATGGACATTTAAAGATTGATTTATTTTATTTTTTGAGCATGATTTACTTGTCCCCACATGAAAATTTTGACCCATGCCCCATATGCAATAAAAAATAGTTGCAATCAACAAAAGTAACAATTTAGAATAGTGGCAATTTGGAATAGTTACAAATAAGGACCACCATGACACCTCATCAAGACACTTCATCACTGAAAACACATCACCAAGACACTTCATTAATTGGAATAGTGGTGCCACATCCTCATCCTTTGGTTGAAGTTAACTCAGTGCATGCGAGTTGCTTTGATGGTAACTTGGCCATTTTTCTTTGCTAATCTTCTTCAGATCCCACTCTGTGATCCTAGTGTTGTCTTTTGATGACAATCCTTCTCATTATACCTATTGTAGCTACCTTGCCTAGAGTTCATAATTCATGTCTAGAACTCGTATTATCTTTTCCTATTGCTTCTTTGGAGTCTGTTATTTCTAGTTGATGTCTTCTTCATCCTCCCCTTCATCTACTTCTCCATGGAAATCATACAAATTTGAAAAATTGAATATTGGATAAATTTCAAATTCTTGTAGCAAAATTACCTCATAGGCATTGTCACTAATTTCATTTACAATTTTTCAAGGTCTAATCTTCTTGCATTTCATCTTGTTGTAGGTTCCTCTAGGAAATTTCTCTTTCCTCAAATATACCATCACTAAATCTCCCTTCTAAAATACTTTGATCTCCTCTTAACTTTAGAAACAATCATGTACTTCTCATTACTTTTTTGTAATCTCCTTCACACTTCTTATTGCAATTGATGTATATGCTCTGTAAAAGTCTCAACATCATCACTCACTATTTCTATAATGGGAACCGTACCAAATCCAAAACTCCAATTGGATTTTTCCCTAAACCACCTAAAATGATGATTTTACTATTGCTCTATTCACTAAACTATTATATGCAAACTCAACTTTTGGTGAATCCAAGTCCCATAGCCTACGCTTCTCTCCAACAATGCATCTCAACAAATTTTCCAAGCTTTTGTTTACAACCTCTATTTGTCCATCTGTTTGAGGATGATATGCACTACTCAACTGTAACTTTGTATCCCACTTCTTCCAATAAGTCCTCCAAAAATGACTTAGAAATTTGGTATCCCTATTTGAAGTAATGGTCTTGGGAATACAATGCAATCTCATAACATATCTAAAGAACAATTTTGCAACTCTAGTGGCATCATTGGTTTTCTTACATGTAATGAAATGAACTATTTTGGAAAATATGTATACAAAACCAAAAAAATAATCATTACCTCTTTGTGTGTTTGGTAACCCCAACACAAAATCTATTGTCAAATATATCCATAGTCCTCTTAGGATTGGTAATGGCATGCACAATCTCGTATTCTATGCATGTCCCTTAGCCACTTGACATATTATACATATTCAAACATATCTTGCCACATATCTTTTCATCTTTGGCCAAAATTACTTCTCCTCCACCAAAAATATGGTTTTAGCTTTGCCAAAATGGCTAGCTAAATCTCTATTATGCCACTCTCTTACAATGTTGTCTCTTAAAGACCCAAATTGAATGCACAAATCCTTAATAAATATCACCATTACTCAACCATCTCACCAAAATCTAGATCAATATCATATAACTCCTTAATAAACTCAAATCCATCTACTTCACTGAACAAAGTAGTTATCAACCCAACTCTCCTGCTCAAAGCATCAACTACCTAATTTTGCTTTCCTAATTTATGCTTCAACATAAAACTATATCTCTAAAATAAAGATACCCACTTGGCATGCCTAATACTAAAATTATTTTGGGTATTCACATATTTCAAAGCCTCATGGTCAGTGTACAAAATAAAATCCTTAGAGACCAAGTAATGTCTCTAATGCCTCAATGCCTAAACAATTGCATAAAACTCAACATCATAGGTAGAATATTTCTTTCTTACCTCATTCAACTTTTAACTAAAATATGCTATGGGCTTCCCTTCTTGGCTTAACATAGCTCCAATTCCCACATGTGAAGAATCATAATCAACTTCAAACACTTTGTCAAAATCAGGCAAAGCCAAAATATGCTTTTCTATAATCTTTCTTTTCAGCAACTCAAAACTCATTGTTGTTTCTCTTGTTCACATAAACTCCCTTCCTTTTATACAATCCGTTATTGTTGAAATAACACTACTAAAATTCTTATTGAATTTTCTATAAAAAGTTTTTAAACCATGGAAACTTTTTAACTCTGTGATTCTCTTGGAAATAGACCACACAATAATTGCTTTCACCTTCTCTTCATCCATTCTAACAACATCTACTGAAATTACAAATCTCAAAAATACTAGACTTTCTTGCATAAACTTGCACTTCTTCAAATTCACATAGATTTTATCTTTTCTTAAAAATTCTAACACCATTCTCAAATGTTCCAATTGCTCCTCTTCAGTTCTACTGAACATCAAAATATCATAAAAATAAACCACCACAAACTTACGAATGTAATCTCGTAGCACTATGCTCATCACTTTGATGAATGTGCTAGGTGCATTAGACACCTGAATGACATCACCAACCATTTATATAGTCCATCTCTAGTCTTGAATGTTATCTTACATTCATCTCATTCATGAATCTAGATTTTGTAGTAGCCACTCCTTAGATCAATCTTTGTGAAATACTTTGCTCCAGAAAGAACATCAATTATGTCATCTAACCGAGGTATAGGAAATCTATACCAAATAGTATTTTGTTGATGGCTCTACTATTCACACACATTATCCATCTTCCATCATTATTTGGAGTCAATAGTGTTGATGTTGAACATGGACTCATGCTCTCCCTTATTACACCCTTCCTCATCAACTCAGTAACTTACTTGTTCAATTCTACATGCTCTACTAGGATCATTTTGTATGTTGTTTGATTGGGTAAAGGTGATCTTGGGATCAAATCAATGTGATACTGAATGTCCCACTTTGATGGTAAACCATTTGGTAGCTCATTAGGAATGACATCTACATATGCTTTTATAACCTCTGTAGCTTCTTCTGGAATCTGCATCACATTTTTACCTTCATTCCTTGCAATTAATGCATAATAATAACCAACAACTTTCATGTCATCAAAAAATTCTTTAGTGCTAACAAAATTTCCTCTTTTATCTCTTCCTTAAGAGGCAACAATATCACCTTTGTACCATCTTTATGAAATGTGTAAGTATTCTTGGCTCCATTATGGATGACCTTCCTATTAAACTACCATGGCCTCTATAACAAAACATGGCATGCATCCATGGGCAAAACATCACATCACAACTCATCCTTATAGCTTTTAACTATGGAAAACTTAACCAAACATCTTTTATTAGCCATGAATTCATTCCCTTTCTTAAACCATGAAATTTTATAAGGACTAGGATGCTTTTCAAAATGCAATCCTAATTTTTATACCATTTCTTTTAAAATAGTATTTTCATAGTTACTCCCATCAATGATTACATTGCATACTTTACCACCTAAAGTGCACCTTGTTTAGAAAATATTGGTCCTCATCCATGCATCACCTCCTTTGTTTTTCTTCAGATCTTGCCTTGAATATATCATGGTTCTTATCATCATGATTTTTTCTCCCACATTTGCTACTGTAGCTTCAGTAGCTTGATCTTCAGTTTTAGCTTCAACCAAGTTGACCCTTAGTCTGTACTATTGTCTTATTTTTTGTCTATGAGGACATTCATTGGCCTTGTGTCATTTTTCTCCATATATGTAATATGTGATAGCTCTGGGTTGGTTAGGAAACCAACTTCTTGCACCTCCATATGCACGTCCTCTTTAGAATCCTCTTTCTCTTTGATTATTTTGGAATCCTTATCTATTATCTTTTCTCCTCACTGAATCATGTGATGATTCTCCCCTCATAGGGTTAAATCCAACTCTAGTGGTGTTGAAACCACCTCTTCCTCTCATTGGTGTGGATTGTCCTCTTCTTGGAGAAAATGTCCTTCTGGTAGCTTGTCTGGTTTGCTTCTCTTTCATTTTCAAGGCTAATTGATAATCCTCTTCCATGCTGATCACTCTATGCATGCTAATTTCATCTTGAATGGAATACTTCAATCCATTCACATACCTTGCATCCATTTGCTCATCTATTTCTTCATGCTCCACTCTTATGGAGAGCTTGTAAAATTTATCTATTTACTCTTGTACACTCTTCTCTGTTTTCTTAAAATTTTGGAATTTTGTGTAGATGGTTTGGGTGTATTCTAATGGAAGGAAATTATTTCTATGTTTCTTCTCCATTTTTCTCTAGGTACTAATTCTTGGTTTGTTCTTTCTTTGTCTCTACTTCTACAAACGATCCCACTAGATCATGGCATGACCCTTCAACTTGTTACATGTAAACTTCACATTCTTTTTGCTGACATAGTTCTTCATTCAAAGAACTTCTCCATGCTATTAAACCAATCAACCAACTCCTTTGGTTATAATATCCCCCCATAATCAAGAACTTCAATTTTAACTCCATCATTTCTTCCCTCCAATGCTCAGATCATTCTCTCATCCATTGATAGTGGTCCTTCCCTTTGAAAAAATTCTTCTTCATGCTCTTCATCATAAATGGTTTCTCCTTCTGTGTCTTTATCTCTTTGCCTTCTTCTCATGTTGGTGAACAATGTGACTAGATGTGCCATTTCTCTTCTCAGTTCTTGGATATCTTTGTTCATCTGAACCAATCCTCCTCTTACTTGTCTTCTTACCATACCTGCAAATGCAAACACAAAAACAAATCCTTCCTAGGATTCTAATTGCTCTGATACCACTTGATGTGGCTGCAAATACTCTTAAATAAATTCTAAGACTATACTTGAATCAAGAAGAAAGAATGAAGCAAAATTAATATAGAAGTTTTTCTCTCATAACATAGGCTTTCAATTTCTCGACACCAACACATTCTAAATCCTTCAAAAAATAATATTTTCACCTTACAAACTTTTTCAAGGGAAATGACATAAACCACTATGAAAATTACAATAAGGATTATCATCCTTTTTAAAAAAAACACATAAGCAAAAATCACTGTTCGTGGAAAATTCATCCACCTTCCATCATGAGGGTCAAAGGCAAAGAAAGAGGAGTGGAAGACAAGTATAATTATGCCCCATATCCCATTTGGGGTCATCATAACCAAGGTCAAGTCTCCCATGTGTAAAATTTGTCACCACACTCCAAGACTAGTCAAAAAGTTGATGGAGATTCCAATCTTGCATAGTGAAATTTGTCCCCCACCATTATGAACCTTCCAAGATTGATTGATCTTTTTTCTGACCATGCTTTACTTGTTCCCACATGAAAGTTTCAACCCATGCCCCATAAGCAATAAAAAATAGTAGCAATCAACAAAATTAACAATTTAGAATAGTGCCAATTTGGAATAGTTGCAAATAAGGACTGCCATGACACCTCACCAAGACACTTCATCATATGAAAACACATCACTTGGATGCTTCATTAATTGGAATAGTGGTGCCACATCAGGAAGCCATGTTTGAGGTGCAGAATTAATATTCCATTGAATATTTAAATTATCAATATTCAAAGAGAAGGGACTCATAAATTTAATGGCAAGTCATAATTTGAATGGCGGGTCACAATTTTAGCATTAATCTTTCTACCATACTACTAGTTGTTAGAAGCCTCAATTCAAATCACAACATTTCCACCATCATAACATATGGAATAAGTTAATGTATACACATAATAAAAGGCATATCAAAAGTAATAAACTTACATTTTCTCTACAAAAAAATCTATTGAATCCATGTTGAGAAGAGACAAGAGTTCAAACAATGCAAATCTATTTCTTAAAAATGTAAAGAAATTTATACTAGTAGTCTTAGAAATCGGAAGGATGTTTTTGTTAGAAATGTGAGACCACTAGATGTAATATTTTCTAGTATGGTTTATGACCTCGAGTAATCGATGTGAGTTCAAAAAATTACAATGGCCAAAAACTTGTCAAAGTAAAAAAAACAAAGTGCCAACCACTTACTGTTAAACTTACATTGCCATAAAACAATTAAATCAAAAATATCCAAGGTTTTAGAGCACCAAAAATAAATAAAAAATAATAGAAAGTAAAAGTGAAAGGAACAATTAGACAAAAATAGGATATCTCTAGTGTAAGCATTTCTAACAGATCGATTCTTATGCATGTTCCCCACAACTTGAAGCATCCAAAACCTTAAAAATACCCTTAAAGAGTCCAATGGAACCAACAAGGGGGACAACCGAATGCCATAAAAGATCAATGTCTAAGGGCTACCCATTTGAAAAGTTGTATTTTGAAGTGTTTTGCATGTTTCTCATCAATATGGTTTGTTTCTTCAAAAAATAAGATGGGATTATTTCCCTTCCACATTTGAAAAGGTGTATTAAGGGAATCATCATGCAGGTTCAAAGGGTGATACCACCAGATGCTATTGTCTTTGAAAGACCGACCATATCTAAATTTGTTTCATCTCCATTTTAAAAATGCTTTGATGTTATTTTCAAATATTTTCAAATATTCAAAATAACAAAATTTCCTTGAATCTTGATTTGGGAGGAGGTAATGAGATGATTATAGAGGCCAATATTCTTCCAACTAATTTTATCATAAGATAAGCCTATATAAATGTAGTGTTGAAGTAGAATTTTCCAAGTTTTGAGTCTTTCAATGGATTGAACAACCCATTTGGTGAAAATAGCAATGCTCTATTTTCAAACATCATTGATGCCCATGGCTTCTCCATCTTGTGGGATATAATGTACTTCCCAAGAAACACTATAATACTTTTTTTTTTGGGGCAAATATCTGATAGGGAGTATTTGAGAAACTTTTAAGTTTCTCATTGGAAGATTTAGAAGGCATCCAAATAATAGCTTAATACATGTGTGTCACCCAGATTATTACTGAAATTTTTAATTTTTTGAGGTAATTACAAGGGCTTGATTACCTAGAATGAAATTTTTATATCAGATCTTTGTAGAACATATTGCCAAAGTTTTGGAGGAGAGCTTTCAAAGGAAAAATGGAAGATTGTGAATTTGAATATCTCCCCCTATTTAATATTAGTTAACCAATTTGACATCAAAATCATATTCTAGATGTAATATTAGGTTTTAGACCATTTCAACTTCAAATCAGTGACTGCATAATGTGTCCATGCAAGCTAGTGTTTTGTAGAGTGAAGCTTCATCATCATCGAGAGTGAAAGAATGGTCATCAATGAAATGATTATTAATATTTGATTCTTCTTAATTAGGAACAAGAGTTCTGATTATTAATATTTGATTCTTTTTAATTAGGAACAAGTGTCCTTAAATGAGACCTTGTTTGGCTCTTTGGGTCAGAAGATAACCATAATATTTTTATGTCTGACCAACACCACCCTTATAATATTTTTATGTCCTCTATTTCAATGAACCACTGATCCATTTCCACAATTCACAGAAAGTTATAAAATTAAGTATCTATATATCAATTTCAATGCTATGATTATTAATAAATATCATGTGATACTAAATATAATGTGGTAATATAGTTATTTATTTATTAATTATGATGTTTTAATATAATGTAATCGATTAAATAAAATCACACTAAAAACAATGAGAGGTTTACAGGAAAATTAATGAGAAAAGAAGTAATCTTTAAAATAATAAATGTAAAAAGTTAGTATTTTATTTGTGCAATATGTAGTATAGAATGATAGTTCAATTTACTCCATTTTTTTAACTCTTCTTTAATTTTTGTTTCTTTACTTTATATATTTTTTGATTATTTATAAATATAATACTGTAAATTTTATGTATTATATAAATTAATTATAATTATTTGTATATTATTTATTTATTATGATATTGATGATTTTTTTATAATAATTTATTTTTACAATTTTATTTTTACAATTATTTATGAATATGATGTATAGATATATATATATATATATATATATATATATATATATATATATACTACCTATAAATTAAAATTGGATTATATTATATTATTTATTTATTTATTATGATGCGATATATTTTTTATAAAAATTTAATTTAATTTTTTTATTGTTATTATTATTTATAAATATGTTTATATATATATATATATATATGTTTTACCTACAAATTAATTATAATTATCTATATTTTATTTATTTATTATATAATGATATTTTTTATGATCATTTAATTTTAAATTTTCAAAGTTATGATTATTTATAAATATAATGCGATAAAAATCTATGATAATTAATATTTTTTATGATAATTTATTTTTATAATAAATTGTTATGATATAATTATTTATAAATATGATGTGGTAAAATTTATAAATTGTTATGATATAATTAGTTATGATTATCTAATTATTTATAAATATAATGTAATAAAATTTACCTAATATTGTTTACTCTTCTTTAATTTTTATTTCCCTCATTCTCTACATTTTTAAATTTTTTTATTTTATATTATCGACTTTTAAATTATTTTATTTTTTCAAATAATCAAATACTAACATTCTCACTTCATTAATTATATTAAAAAATATTATATATAAACAGCTATCCATATAATCAATATAATAATAATAATAATAATAATAATAATAATAATAATAATAATAATAATAATAAATTAATTATATTAAAAAATATTATATCTATTAAATATTTAAAATACATATACTTTAAAATATTTGAAAAAAAATAATATTTTAAATAAATTTATAATAAATTAATTTCAAAAATAAACTAATTCCATACATCAACTAATGATTTTAAATTTTCAACCCAAAATAATGTAATATTAGTTTGGCTCCCTTAACTAACTACTCAGATACACTAAATTTATAAAGCCCTCCTCAATCCAAATGGGGATTTTCAGCGTTGCTTGTTCCGAAATTTGAAAGTCCCAAGTCCAATGAGAAAAAACAACCAAAGTAACATATGGATGGGTTATGTTCCCTTAACCACTCCAACCAATCACAAATTTATAAAACACACAACACAAGTATTGACTTGACTTTGGATCCGGCACCCTTAACCACTCTAACTAATCTGATATACAATATAATTGAGTGCCTAGAGAAGTGACATTTTTTTCCAGTACCACCCATTCCATACAACTTTGGATCCGGCACCCTTAACCACTCTAACTAATCACATATACAGTATAATTGAATCCGTGACATTTTTTTCCAGTACCACCCATTCCATACAATTGTAACCTGTCAACACCAGCGAAAAAAATGAAGAGTTAATTTAATTAAATACCTATTCATCACTAAATAATATTAAAATATATAAGAAATAGGACATATTGTTGCTTCAGTAGTAAACTAAAACTCAGCTTTGCGTAAGCATATTCAAACTATTTATAATAGAAAAACTATTATCACACAGTTTTAATGGCCCATCTTTTATTATAACCAACCAATTTTCATGGCATTTCATGTGTAAACGTTTTTCTCGTGCCTTATAACCCTTGGTATACCATCGACTCTGTCGCATTCATGCAAAGAAATGCATTTTAATAAGATCAAACATCACGGAAAACATATGATTAAAATGTCAGAAGCAATTAATATGTGAAAATATTTCAAAAAAATCTTTGAATAAATAGTTGTACTCCAAAAATGTTTATGGCATCCAGGATCGATGGTCGAATTTAGTTCCTGATTTAATGGATTATTTTGATTATCTTACTGAGAAAATAATACCTATGATGCTAAAATTTAATCAGGATTTAGAAAAAATTGTAAATTATTGTATGTATTTCTTTTATGTTTTCACATACACAACATTTTATATATCTCTGACATATAGACACATTGATGAGGGAGAGAGTAAATCACATCACATTGCAAATTTCTTCAATTAAGACAATCTCTTGTAGCCCTTCCAAAGTACAAATCCAGAGGATTTGAGAGTTTTATAGAGTTTGAAGTCAGACTAGGATCAGTTTCAAATATCCATTATCTTCATACAACTTCAAACAAAGTTGTTTGAATAGATTCTCAAAGAAAATACACTATCTCACATTTGTCTCTTCACAATTAAGTCTCTTTCTTATAGCCCTTCAAAGCACCTTTTCAGGGGATTTGACAAGTATACAAGGTTTTCGGGAAAACAAATTATATTTTTAGATACTTATTAAGGGCTTTCAAATCTCTACAAAGTTTGATGATCCAACTCTTAAGGTAGATGTATTTATGCAACTTGATCTTTCCCAAATTAGGACTCAATTAGGTCTCTTCGCCTTCAAAACTGAGTTTTGACATAAAATTGGTCCACACATTCCAAGACTCTAAAAAATCACTTGATTCTCTTTTATAACAATAATACAAAGATCCAAGTGAATTTTCAAGGTTTGGGACGGATTTTAAGGTGTTAAACCACAAAATGACAAAATGAGGTAACAGGCTGAGAGGTAACAAAATGAGGTTTTCAAGATCAAAAGTGTGTTTCAAAGAACTAAAATATCTTGTAAAAGTTTTGTGCCAACCTAATACACATTTTCCAATAGGTTTTAATGCTTGATCAACCATAAAAAGTCTATAACTTGAAGATCTTTAGAATTCTGGGACTGTTCATCAGAGTGTGCGCATATAAAAGGAAAAATAAAATGAAACCTCACCTTCTATATGAATGACTAATAAATATAACAAGTTTCCATAGTCACATTAAGACTCTCTATGCCCATCATCAACATTCCAATATTTGAATTGGATTAAGACTGACTTCTCTACCTTTCTTGTTTCTTGACTGTGTGCCAAAATATGGTACATAACTGTAGTATGAAATTTGATGTTAGATGACACTTTTAGCCTTCTTCAAGGGTTAAAAGTATTCGTATAGCTTATATACACTTAATAACAACTTATTAACACCATTCAATCGATCAAAATACTTTAAATTAATCAAAAAACCTTGCACAATATTGGACACTTGAGTGTGCTATACATAGAATTATAAATAACTAAAAGTCTCTCTCTCTCACACACCTATAAAGCAATGAACCAATTTGTATTACACTATGGAATAAATTTAACAAATTATTCACACTTACTAATGTTCTGTAAATCATTCACAAAAGTCTTCAAATGCTTCTTTCATTTATGAACATTTTGGTTTTAAACAATCATACTCAGAAAATTGAGATATACAACCTTCATTTGCAAAATTGATCATCCCTCTCTATTTACTGAAGCTAACACCTCCTTCTTTCACTTGGATAATTACCACTTAGATCCTCTACATGCAATATAAGTCCCTAAAAACACGCTAACTATTTCTTGTTTGTCTCCAACATAATCTTAAGCAGTAATATGATGCATTTATGAATGTTGCAAAAGTTTCCATAACATATAAGACCACAAAGGTGACCAAAAACTATTAAAAAATCCTAAAAACTTTTAAAAACCTAAAAAAACTAAGATCCAACTTTTGAACCTACCAAAATCATATTTTAGACTTCAAAACTATAACAAGAAATTTTAAATTTTGAATTTGACATTTTGATAGGAAAATGCCTAGAAGTCTCAAATTCAAATTTTATGACTAGCTAAAACCTAAAATTGACTCAAAATTCTCATCTATACCTTATAAGACATATAATGAATCAAAAATCTAAAATATTAAACCAAAATTGATCAAAATGGTGATGCTAGTGCATCAAACTACCAACCTTGAAATCTTTCATGGCTCCTGATCATGAATCATCTTTTGTTGCAAATGTTATTGAAGATCTTCTCATTTTCAACAATCCTTCTTTTATATCTATACCTCATGGATACCATGTTCTTATCAAGACTGACAAGGATTGGTAAAATGTTATATCCTCTAAAAATATACATCTTTCTTCTTTGAGATCAATCATTCTAATCTATAAATATTATTTAGTTGTATTTGTACACACAATAAATACATTAAAGAAAACCACTTCTATATCATATTATTTCATCCACTCCTTTGTATACTGATCCATTCGTTGGTATGTTCATTCCTATTACATTCATAGAATTTTGTATATCAACCTGCCTAACATATGTTTCCACTTCCAAGCCATAAACCACAAGATTAAGGACTATCAATTATACACCCCTTAGCACAGAACCCCCACCAAGGTGATGATTATGTCTCCTAAGAATTCTAAGGAAGGATGATGGAAAATTATTGGGGGGAGGAGAAAAAATGTGACAAGGGGCCTACTTAGATTAGTAATGGGAATATTAATAAGCTTTCTTCTAGTTTTGCACCTTAGGCACATAAACCCTTGGCTCCATCAACTAAGGAAAATCCTCGTAGTATGCTCCTCGCCAAAAAAAACAACACCTACAGAGGTAGTGTTGTCTCAACCCCATTTTCAAAGCACACCCTTGGTGGAAAATGTGTTTTCCAATTCTCAAGTATCAATAGACGTATTTACAGATGATCTAGATTTTACATCACATATCACTTGGAATGGCATTGGAAAGTGCTCTCATATCCTCTCCTAGAACTCTCCAAATTTATCTTGAAGCCCCATTTGTTGGGGTTTATCCAAAGAATCAAAGTTTGTGATAGAATTTTCTCAACAGCCAGAGTTTCTCCTTGCCAACTTAGGGTGTTTATTGAAAAATAGATATGAATCCCTTTAAGGGCTAGATATAGATGATATGTTTCTCGATACCTGTAATCTATGAATTATTTTCCATGAAATGTTTAGGGTCTAACAGACTCAATCCGTAAATATGTTATTTGATATTTCAAAAGTAAGTTTATATATTTGAACATTCCTTACCTTTAGTAAGTGAAGGTCACGGGTTTTCTTCTCATGGTTGCTACTAGAGTTATGTGGCTTGATAGTTTAGTGCTTTCTAGTGAACATGAGGTAGGCCATGGTGGTTTTATGGCATTTATTGTACCCAAGTGATGGCATCATTTTGTGACGTCTAGAAGGGACCCATTCCACCATGTCATATGGGCCCTCTTTAATATTGGGAATCATTTATTTGGAATTAATAATATTTATGCCTGAAATGATGCTCATGAGCATATTAATTTATGATGATGGATTGTTGATTCTCTTCCTGACATCCACTGGGTTAATTATCAATATTTTAATATGGGTGAATAATTAATGACAATATTGGTCATCAACCTATGATATGGTCCACCGATGAAAGGGAGGCATGGTTATACATGTGACATAAATTTGGTTTTCATGACCCTAATTTAGGGTGACACCCCACTTAAGAATTTTTGGTACACTTGGACCAATCTTCAAGGTGGGTCTGATCGAGTGCTTAATGGATTGATCATGCTATGATTTCTTATAACCCATACTTCTCCTTTGATATCACATTTTCACCACCGATGGAAGCCTTTCTAGATATTGCTTTATCTGACCACTTGCTGATCATATTCTATATTACTTGGATCTTAAAAAACTTAAATTACATAAGATACAATTATTTCCTAATATGACCCTCTTGGAACATTGGCCAAATGTGGCACACAATAAACTGGTTTGGAATATTGTTCCTAGATCTACTCAATAACCAGGATTAACCAAGTGGTGGATGAATGATCTCAATTGGATGGTTATATTTCTATGCATATATGGGTATAAATTAGCCAATGTTTGGCAAAGATCCTACTTTGCCACCTATTTTGACCTAAGTTGGGTGGTGGCCTCACTAGAAAAACACTTGTTTAGTGAAGCCATCCAACTATAGGTGAATGGATTACACCACAAAATCCAAATTGTTGATCTATACAAATCCCATTGTGCTCAAGTTAGAGATCATATGCATTGGCTCAAAGTTGGTGAATGGGTTTCTAAGAAAATATTCCACATGTTCAAGACAAAATCCTCTACTCAATAGATGCTATCCATTTAGGATAATGTGTAGAGATTGACAGAGACACCTGAGATGGTTAAGGCTTTTGCCAAACATTATCAGCTAGTATTTTCTTCCCAACTTCCATCCATGGAAAGCCAACATACCTTGAACTAGTGCTTCTCAGTGGTTCCCACTAAAGTTACCTCTAGCCAAAGGGTCACCTATGATATTTTCCTCTCTCTGGAGGAATTATTCGAAGCTATGATGTAAATAGTTCATGACAAAGCTCTAGGTTATGATGGATTCCATTGTAATATCTATAAGAAAATGTGGGATATAATAAGGGTTGAACTTTACTAGGTCTACCTTGAATCCTTCCAATCATAGACTTTGGGCTCAGCCTTCAACAAAGGGCATATCAAATTCATCCTGAAATATGGTGACCAGGAGCTCATTTGTATTTAGGTAATCATTTTTCTTAATGTCTTTTTTAAAATCATTGCCAAGGCTTTGGCTCTTCTTCTTAGGCATATGTTGCCTTCGACCATCCAGCCAGAGCAGACATGCTTCATTCAAGGCCAATATATTTTGGATAATGTTATAACATTGTGGGAGAACATGGAATGGGCTCGTGAGTCACATCAAAAGGTCTTGTTCATCAAAATTGATTTTGAGAAAGCTTATGATTGCATTGAGTGGCCATATATCCTTGTTATGTTATAAGCTCTAGGTTTTTATCCCACTATTATTCAGTTTATGTGCATGCTTTTTTCTAATGCCTCAACATATGTATCCATTAATAGAGTCAATTCCAAACCATTTGGCCCTTTCAAATCCATTAGATAATGTTATCGCCTAGTCTTAGTCATGTATGTTCTCATAATCAAAGGTTCTAGTTATATTTTGGCCAATACTCAATTGTAAGGCCTAGTGCATGGAATAACACTTCCTTCAGAATAACCCCAACAATTTCTCAATGGGCACTTTGATGATTACTCTTTTCTTATGGTCATAAAGGAAGAGGATGTTGTGGCCAACACTATGTGCTACATGGAGGTCTTTTATCTTGCCTCCAGCTCTGCCATTCAATGGCATAAAATGCAATGTTATAGGCAATCCTTTCTTGCACAACCTATTTGGATGGAATAATATAATTGGCACTAGCTACAACTTGATGAGATATTTAAATTTTTTGGAATCCCCTTTGCCTTCCAAGCCTCCCCCTCTTGACTATCACAATACATAGTCAACGATGTTGAAAAAAAACTCTTCTACTGAATCACCAAGATGCTTTCCTTGGCTAAAAAGTTCCAAATTTGCTCAAAAGTGCTTTTAACCACCAATGTGTATTACTCTTCATGTTGGGTGCCCACCGAATAGGCTATTAGCAAGCTCAAGAAGTTATTAAGGGATTTCATTTGGACCAATCTTTCTTATGGTAAGAATTTTCATATATTTTCCTAGGATTATTATTGTCTCTTGTGGGAGGATGGTGGTATGGGCCTCATTGATATCTCTCAACAAGCCTTTACCTTGTGCACTAAATGGATTATTCATGCAATAGATGGAAAATAAGCCTAAAATAATCTTTCTTGGAATTACACTGCTCAAGGGTCCCCCTATGACCTTGTAGCTTGGAAAGGGCTTGGTTTTCCCAATCTCCTTACCTTAGTCACCCATGTCAAAGTGGTGTGAACCTTTGTCATTAAGAGTATCTAGAAAGCCTAGGAAAAAATCAAACCATGGTTGTTATGGAATGGTTCATATTTTAGGGATGGTCTATCCATCAACCAACAATCAATATGGTGGTTGCCTATTATCAATATATATGCAATGCCTCTGGTAGAAGTGCTTTGGATTCATGCATTTAGATTTTATCATAGAGGAATCTGCACTATACAATACCTTTTATATAAAGAATCTTAGGTTTGGATCCCCTGAAATTATTTCCAAGCTAAATATAAAACTTTTATAGTTGATAGAGAATATTATGATGAGATTTTGATAGCAATGTCAATGGATTTTATTTACAAGATCTTCGTTAGCTATGCTCATCCTTAATGGAAGGAATAGAAATGGTACAAAGTAACTCCATTCATGAATTATACTACTAGAAAAAGATGTGAAAGGCTCTCTCCACACATTCCTATAGTGGTTAAACTCAAGTGGAGGTGGAACATACATTCCTCCACTTTTTTTTGGAAGAAACAATTTGACACTATCTGGTATGCTTGTATAGAGCTAAAAATTTCTCACTTTAATTGGTGTTTGTCAAGGCCTGTCTATTGGTAGAAGGCCAGTCCATTTAAGGATATCTCTTCCCAAATGTCCCTTGTGTGCCCACCTTGAAACCATAATTCGCCTTTTTTGGCACTGCTCGAAGGCCCATTTTGCATGGATATAGATTTAGGACTTTTTACAGCCCATTCACTCCATTCCCTTTAGCTAGTGCCATATTATATTTGGTGATAATATGAGTTTACCTCCCTAGTTTACCCAAGTTTGGCATGCTTTCAGAATAAAATTTTTATTCAAGTTATGGAAAGAACATAATTCAATGATATTTTCTAATAATTTTACTGACTCTTTATTTGCTACTTATGACAAAACCAATATTGTTTTTAATGTGATTATATAGATACAAGTGCAAACAAATAAAGTGGATATATAACTTGATTACCTGAAGCAACTCCTACATTATTAGGGTGGCATGCCTTGTACTATTATTCACATTTTACCTTCCCTACTTAGGGACACCCTGCCATGTTACAGGGTGATACTCTTAGGGGTGGTTCTCATTGTAGCTAGCCTTGCCACCACTCCTAGGCTTCTGGTTCTTCACAATAATATCACTCTCCCCATCTAGTTCAATAAGGTGGATGTGGTACTCCCTTTATTGTTTGACATGCTATCTAGGGATATCTACCTTTGCTACCTCATCACAATTAAGGGTGGGGATCCCTGCCTTCGATGGCCTAACCCTAGGGGAGGTTAAGTATGGTAGTTCCCAGTATGGTTCTTTTCAGCCCTTTGATAAAAATTTCTCATGGCTAAATTTAGACATTTTTCTGCCGCATGCTACTGAAAAAAGATAATGTTGACTAGGTGGACACTAACACTAGATGGGAACCCATGGATGATGGGGAAAATATTCTAGGATCTGGGTGGGGTGGTCTTCCTGATAGTGACCCACCCCTAGCTAGTTTATTTATTGTTTTTATTTAATTTTTAATTTTTTGATGTATTATCTATATTTCTCTAGACATGGCCTAGTTTGTTCATTATTTTTGTGGCCTTGGGACTTTTGTTTCCTAGGCGTGGCCTAGTGTGTCATTGTTGGCATGCCCTATACCACCTTTTTTTGTGAATAGTATTGTATTTTTTTTTATTTATAATAAAAATATAAGCTCTATTTCATCAAAAAAATAATTATTATTTATAAAAGGTGCTATGAAACTTAGTCACATGTTTCCTTTATATTTTCACCTACAAATCATCCTATATATCAATTTTATGAGCGTGTGTGTGTTTAGTCTATGATTTTCACGACTTTTTCCAATGAAAATAATGTAATATATGTTTTCTTTCAATTTTTAACTCTTTAATCATGTGTTTCCTTTATGTTTTCACTTACATAGCATCCTATATCTGAAATGTATGAGCGTGTGGATGTTTAATCTAGGATTTTCATGATTTTTTTGATGGCAATAAATTAATATCTATTTTCTTTTGATTTTCAACTCATTATCATATTTGTATTGTTTTCGATATTTACTATAAGTTTTAAGCACACCATCTTCTATGAATCTTCCATATGCATGTTTTCATTTTATTTTGATATGTATGTATGTACACACATCCAAGTGGGGAATTATGTAGACATATAATTTTAATCTATGATAGATTTAGTTATCAATTTGTATTTTTTCAGGGTACTTATATATTTTTTGATTATAAATTCTTATTAAGTTCTTATTGGTGAATATTTTTTATGTTCTAGGCCATGTTTTCTCCCAATTCCTCTTGTTTTCTCTTTCCTCCTAGGTTTTATCTATATTTTATTTTGGATTTCTCTTTTCTATTGTGTGTCAACTCGTACGCCAACAGGGTCCTAATTTTAATTTGAGAAGTCTATAAATATACAAGTTCATTAGTACATATATGAAAATAGAAACACATGAGAAATGAATACCAAGGTCAAGAATTATTAGTAGAAGTCTTACTTTTAGTGAAAGTAAATAATTTAATTATTAGAGCAGAACTTGATTTAAGATGGTATTCTTTATATTACATTATATCATTTTTCATCTAGTGAAAATTCATTTAAGTATTAGGGATTACATCCATGATTGTTTACTTAATTATATTGAGTTGTGGTCTATAAATGTTCTTATAACAAGAGCAAAATAATAATGGAGGGATAAAAAAAGACTCTTAATAACTCCCTCTTATTTAAAAATTTATAAGATATTATGAATTAATTAGGGTTTCAAAAAGGAGATATTTTTTCTTGTAATCTACAATGAACATGGGAAAAATGAGTGAGGATATTAGAGCTCAAAAGTAGAGGAACATGGTCATCATATTTATTTCAAAAAAAAACCAAAATTTATAGGGACATAGTTGTACGGTCTTATAAATGCCAAGATACTTATGGTACACTCTTGGTCAAAACATTTTAAAGTTACCTTTTTACTCCAAAAAATATTGCATCAATCAAAAAATATTGGATTGGGTAACTATGCATACTCATGCATGATTTTTTTTGTTATGATTATTTTCAAATATGGTGACAATGTTATACACATGGAAGAAGACCAACAATAATTTATATATCATAATCAAGATTTTGAAATTACAAAACATGAGTGTAGATGTAGTTTCAATCATCTCTTAAATGTTACATCCCGATTTCACCCTAAGTAATATAATCTTTGAATCCATAGATTATTATAGTTATCATTGGATTGTGATTGTTTTGATTTGAGATTTATGACATATACTGGTTATGGGAGCTTGTTAATTTACATAATGAATTGGTTATGTGATAGTTGTACTTTCTTATTTCTATACATTATGTTAGTTTTGCATCATTAGTTTTTGATATATATGATGACTTGAAATAAATACTTACTTATCATAAGGTGGATGCAAGATTAATCCTACCCTCAGATCATGACAGAGGGAGTATCATCAAAGAGGATGACATAGATAGGATGACTAGGGGATGATATAGGAACTGCTAGTAACTCAAAACACACACCACAGTATAATAACTTATTTAACTCCATATTTGATCTAGATAGTTTATTTTAAGTGATAATATACTTTTTATATGATCATGTTTTTAATTGATGCTTATGATGATATGAATTGTGTGATTTTATGTATGATTGTAGTGTAGATATTTATTCATACGATATTGTTTTATGATCATGTAGTCGATGCTTATATTAAATTGGTTGCCTAACATAATGATTAGTTTAAATGATATTTGGTAAATACTTTTGTTTTGATTTGATGTCATTTTTATAAGAGTATTAATAATTGTGTTAACCATAGAACACTTGAGCTATTGAATTTGTATTGGCTATGAATTGAGTGGTAATTAAAAAAATGGTTATTTTGTTTGAAATAGATTATTAATTAGTTTGATTTATTTTTTAAGAGATAATTACCTTTTTGGTTTAAGGAAAAATAACTATAATATTAATGTTAACTTAAGTTATAAAGGCCAATGCATGGAATATGTAGATAAATAAAGGTCTAAAATTATCATTTTGACTAAAGTTAACTTAAATTAGCAATTAGCTAGGCTTTGAATAAAGATTTTAAACATGCATGGTTTTTTAAAAAAAATAATGAAACTCAAGAAGAGTGTAGGGTATGATTTTAAAACTAAAAAATAAAGTAAAGGGTTGATTTATGCATATAAACATGCATGAGTCATTATATTTAATGAAACTCCAGTAAATATTTTTGAAGTGTAATAGTAAAAAGTAGTGATTATGCATGAAAGAAAGAGCATGGTGATATCAAGTTAAAATATAATGAGCAGGTAGAGAATAAGAAAACCAAGAAATAAAGAGGACAATGATGAAAGTGGAAAATAAGGAAATAGAATAAAGATACAATGAAGAAGATAGAAGGGATTCTACATTAAATGAAGGGGTAGAGTACAACGAAGGTAAAGAAGATAATTTTGGTTCAATTTACATCACCTAAGAAGCAAAGAAAGGTTAGTATTGTATTTGTGAACCTTTAAATATATATATATATATATATTTCATGCTAGAATTGAAATGGTCGAGAAAATATTAGTAAAAGAAAACTATAATCGATTTGCTAAGTTTGGATTATGCATAAGACACACATATAAACCAAACTGCATAGAAATCATGTGTAGCATTATATTCACATATATACTAGCTGCACTTTTATGATGCATATATTTACAGTGGATGAACTTTATATGTATATATATGATGAACTACATATATATCCTCATACCTTTCAATGACTGGGCTTGAATGAGTCCAAGTCTTATTTGGTAGTTAAATTCATATTCTTTGTAAATAACGAATGATTGATTGGCTCTATCCTTATAATATATTCAAAACTAAAGAGATTATTATAACACATTAATGCTACACACACATACACACACAAATGTTATCAAATACTTAATGCAATGATTTGGGTTGATCATGCAACATGCAACAACTTAGTACTAGTTAACAATAGACAATGTAGATGAAATTGCCCCATGCAGAACTGAGTTATTTTACTAAGATGCCAAGTTGTTGTTTTGTGGCACTTTGAATAAGATATCAATTTGAAATTTACTAATAAATTATTATCATAAAGGTTTATAGATATAGCGACTTATTTAAGATAAATATAGTTCAGTGATAACATAATTTTTATAGTGACTTATATAGTTCAATAAGGATAAAAAGATTATGGCGTTGAATCCTTTTGTGTATATACTTGGAACTTATTAGGAATAACAACCAATGAGGTAGCTACATATGAATAAATTATGGGTATAAAATTAGAGGTGACAATTTGGTTTGGTAAGTAACAATTGAATTTGCTCGGGGATGCTCCTTATGCCTCAAATTTCACCTTCAAAATTACCACAACCTGTGTCTTGAGATGTTATCTCATTTTAGCCTCTCATGATATGATAAAATTCTAGTAGAGATAAATCAGTTGAGGTGGGGAGCTAACCATCATGCATTGAAGTTTCCACTTGAAATCAAAAAAATTGGCATCGCTGATATTTCCAACCATATAACATGGCATATGCGTCAATATTTAAATTATATTGTTCTCACCATATAATACATCATACTACTATAATAAAGGGGATGCTATAGGTGGTAAGTATACATATACCTATGTTAATTAGAATACAGGGGATGTTACATGTGGTATTTTTAGCATTGCTAAGAATGACCCTCATTGATACGAATTTTTTTTATGTTGTATTCTCTTTATTTATAACTAATCGACTGTGTCAATAGAGTAGGCATTATATTATTGCTATAAAGCAAATAATGTGGACTTGTTGTGCAATTGTTCTACTTATCGATTTGGTTCCTTAATATTGAATAGGTATATTTGGGAAATCTATTATAGAGATAAAAATATGAATGAGTATTAGGTTATTAACTCCCTTATCTTATATAATCCTCAAAATAATTAGTGATCTAGAATGTATACAATTGTTAAGATCACATGGAGTTTTAGACTTAAAAATATAGTGGCCCCTTGATATAATATTTATATATCATTTACATATTTATATACGATACATATTATGTTGTATAATTATTTATAAATAGGTGTATTGGGTCATATACATGAGCTTGTTACTAAATGGGTGGCTATACTGAGTCTTAAGGTGTTCGGGGGACCATAATTATAACTATAATAAAGTAGTCTCTAGAAACAAAATTTAATTATTTAAATAAAAGAATATAGTATAACTTAGTTATGAGTTATCTAACTCTTGAGAATAGCATGTCTAAGCTATTGAAATATATTTGATGAATTCTTGTGTGGAGTACATATTTTGAGTATATTATGTATATATAAACATATATAGCTTAAAATAATGCATTGTGGTGTGTACTTATAAGTTATAGTCCTTTCTAATGCTAAAATGCAATTTAAATGTAGGGTATATGTGGGTAGTATAATTCATAATTTTTTAGTTATTATTTATGTATATGGGTTATTTGATTCTTAGAATTATAATACTGGTAGTTTATAAATGAGTAATGTGCTCATGTGCAATAAATTATGAAACTATGGGATGTCATAGAGAATATTTCAGATAGAACTATGGTATAAAAATATGTTATATCCAGGTGGTGCATACTGTAATTGTTGTATCTAGACCCAAACCTAAATAAATGTATGTGTGTTGGTTATTACTATTATTAGTATTTTTTGTGATAGTAGAACTTTATGTATGCGTGTATACAACCTTGAGAGTGTAACAAATGCTAGAATAGAATATTATGTATTTTGTGAAAATTATGATTTGCTTTGTTATATCTAATTGATTGAATAGAAGCTTGTGTTTTCACCATGTTTTAAAGTCTACTTTATTTAACTAATTGTAAGAAACCAGTAGTTATGTCTTAGAATACTAGATTATGGTCATATGAGTTATCATGGGGTGTATTATATTTGAAAAATATTTGTGGTAGTTGTAATCTATAGTTAAATGTAAGTTTTACTTTGGTGGTATAAACTATAGTTATTATTTTTAATATGAGAGAGATAACACTGTAAGATTCATTCATACATTTGTTAAAATAAATGTATGCTTTGATTACTCCTATGTTTAACATGTTTTGTGATATGATTGTTAGTAGGATTTAAATTGAATAAATCATGGAGTTAAATTATGTTAACTAATCTCACATTGCTGATACTAAGGAGTGAGATGATCTTCACTGGATTACTAGCATCACAATTCTAGATAAGGGCAATCCAATCAAGTGGTGTGTATGAAGTTGATTGATGTCTAGATTGGTATTAATTATATATTACTATGAAAAGTATGTTTAGTGAGAAATTATTATTTCTTGAGTATGATTTACATGTTTTTACAATATCTTACAATAGAACATGTTTTTTATGATACACTACATGTTTAGTTTTAGAAATCATACATCACATGGGTACTTGCTTTTTATTATGAGTTCTTGCACCGTCAGTATCTACTCATCCATGAAAGGAAGACCATTCTATAATGAGATTAGTGCAGGGGACCTTTAGTCCATGATTGATGTAAAAAAACATTTAGATGATTCTCTCCCTCCCCTCAATAGTATTAATTTTGAAAAAACTCTTGAGATTTTCATAAATACTAGAGAGACTAGGTAAACTCATGCTCTGAGGAGCCTAGTATCTTATTTTTTATACATTGTATTTATTATTGAAATCATTATCAGGAAGAATTTTAATTACCTATTAATTGTGGATTGATAGTAGTGGTTGTGTATTATACCAACAGTGGTTGGTTATTTGTAATTACCTTATATGATTGTAGTATGATACGTTTTCACATATTGATAGTGATCAATGACTGTTAGATGTAACTTGATTATTTATAATTATTACTCTTAAAGTATTTTATATGATAACTTTTTAAATTTCTATGGTGTAATCTATTTATAGTATATGTGGTTAAAAAAATTATGTATTTATATTTAACACCCAGTAGGGTTGTTACATGTAGTATCAAAGCTAAGTTCAATTCTAAGACCTAATGAGTCCATTAGCATTTTCTTTCTGATTATTATAAAAGATAATTATAAATGTGTGTGTGGTATACTGAGTGTGTACTCTAAAAACATTCGTACCCTCTTAGAGTTGTTAAAGGGTTGGTTTATCAAGTGTCTCATTAGTGATGATTATTTAATGTGTTTAGGTAGGTAAGTGCATAACATAGTTCATGAGTGGTGAATAAGAGATTCCTACCATAATCAGATCACTTAGATCGGATACCTCAAGTATGATTACATCCTTCTTAGTAATCGAATCACCTTCACCATTTGTGTTTTATGTTGTGAGTTTTTTTAAAATAGTGGATTGCTTCTCACTTAAGTATATATGCATTAGTTGATGTCTATATACACAAATCCTAGGAATGTAAAATTTTATAAGACTTCTTTTAGTTTGTTACCCCCTAGTGTGATGGTAATTTTCTTGTAGTTGAGTGTAGATGTCTCGGTTGAGAATTCCTTTGTGTTAGGAGTTTTTTATGTGGATTAGTATTTTCCTTGTAGTTTTGGAAGTAGGTTATGATACTACATTTACAAGTTTGGTAAGTAAATAGTGATTTAATAACCTGGGTTGCAATATTTATTTTTAACATGTGAAGGTATGTATGAGTTTTTTTTTGAGATGTTAGTTCTCTACTTTTCACTTGAGATTTTTAGAGTCACTACTTTATTTAACTTATGAACTTGACCATGAGGAATGGTGAACCTTGAATTTAAATTAGTTCTAGTTGATTTTAATTATTATGTTATTATATACCTTTATTTAGACTAATATTATTCTCTTTTTTAAGCATGTTATTTTGAAGAGTTATTTATTTACCTTTTATCGGGAGTAGGTAGAGTATGGGATGTGTAAAACATCTTAATAGTCTAAAAATAGTTGAGATAAACTTTTAACTTGATGAGTTCTAGCTGAGCAAACAGGGAGACATTGTCTTGCTTTATAAGGTTCTAATGATGGTGTGATCCTTGGCCTTTGTATGTTATATTAATTTTAACATTATTTCTTTTTAACTATGAATATAACCCTATAAGATAAGTTGTAACATATTTTGAGTTAGTAAAAACTTAATACAATTACGGAATGATTGTATGATTTTTATTAAATGTATGTTGGTACATATAGAATTATTTATCATATAGTATTGCTTTCTATTATCTGTTAGTATAGAATTATGATTCATAGAACCTTGTTTACATTTTGGAGATCATCAGGTCATGGAGACCTAAGAAAAGAGTGATGAATTAGGAATGTGAGTACTAAGCTATAGGAGTGGATCCTACTTAGCCTCACATTGACTCGGTATTTACTGAGTTTGGATATGATAGATGGACTTGTCAAATCCAAAATTTGACAAATGGACTTGTCAAATTTAGTCATATGACCATATACATGTATATTGTGGATGGTTATTCTATAATTTTATATATGTTGAAAATGTAGTATTTTCAGTTCCTATTCATCATCATACTTGTCAGGAGCTACATAAAATAGTGATAATATTGATATATTATACTTGTTAGAAGCTATGTGGAATAATGATAATATTAACTTATACACATCATTCTTTCTAGGTTTCCTAATTACTTTTCTTTGAAATGATAAAAACACTCTAGGTTAGAGAGGTGTAAAGGGGCTGAAAGGTTTTATAAAACTCTCATTGACCATTTGTTTTTATTTTTTGTGATGATATCATATGTTTTTGGGAAAGTTAGTTAAAGTTTCATCAAGGTTCTAGATCTCAAGATGATCATGATAGAACCAAACATAGTATTTGACAGTCGTAAAATTTATTTGTGTAATAGAGAAGTGTCATAGTGCAAGGTCTTTTAGGACCAATACTCTAAGAATAATGCTACTTAGGAGGACTATGATAAGTTCTAGAAAATAGTTTCATATTTATTTGCATGATTTGATACTAGATACTATGTTTTTATTTTATTAAAATGTGTTTATTATTCATAACTATTATTTGAATAAGTGTCATCAAGATGATGACCAGTTTTATGGGAGAAGTTTATATTCTAATTTCAATCTAAGTAATATAACCTTTGAATCCATAGATTATTATGATTATCATCAAATTGTAATTGATTTGATTTGATCTTTATGACATATATTAGTTATAGGACAGTGATTTACTGATTAATTTACATAATAAATTGATTATATAATATGTATTTTTTTAATTCTATACATTATGCTGGTTGTGCATCATTAGTTTTTGATATATATGATGTCTCGAAATAACTATCTACTTATCATGAGGTGGATGTATGATTGATCCTTCCTTTATATCATGACAAAGGGAGAGCATCATCAGAGAGGATCGAGTATATAGGATGATTAGGAGATAAATGAGGAACTGTTAGTAACCCAATACAAACAACAATAGAATAACTTGTTTAACTCTCTATTTGACTAGATAATTAGCTTATTTTTAGTACTAATATACTTATGCTATGATGATGTTTTAAATTGATGCTTATGATGATCTGAATTATGTGATTTCATGTATGATTATAGTGCAAAGATTTATTTATATAATATTATTTTATGATCATGTAGTCGATGCTTACACTAAACTGGTTGCTTAACATAATGACTGGTTTAAATGATATTTGCTAAATATCATTGTTTAAGAATAATGCTACTTAAGAGAACTATGATAAGTTCTAGAAATTAGTTTCATATTTATTTGCATGATTTAATACTAGATACTATGTTTTTATTCTATTAAATTGTGTTTATTATTCATAACTATTATTTGAATAAGTCTCATCAAGATGATGACCAGTTTTATGGGAGAAGGATTTTATATTTTTATTTCAATCTAAGTAATATAACCTTTGAATCCATAGATTATTATGATTATCATCAAATTGTAATTGATTTGATTTGATCTTCATGACATATATTGGTTATAGGACAGTGATATACTGATTAATTTACATAATAGATTGATTATATAATATGTATTTTTTTAATTCTATACATTATGTTGGTTGTGCATCATTAGTTTTTGATATTCTACTTATCATGAGGTGGATGTATGATTGATCCTTCTTTTATATCATGACAAAGGGAGAGCATCATCAGAGAGGATCAAGTATATAGGATGACTAGGAGATAAATGAGGAATTGTTAGTAACCCAATACACACAACAATAGAATAACTTGTTTAACTCTCTATTTGACTAGATAATTAGCTTATTTTTAGTACTAATATACTTATGCTATGATGATGTTTTAAATTGATGCTTATGATGATCTGAATTATGTGATTTCATGTATGATTATAGTGCAAAGATTTATTTATATAATATTGTTTTATGATCATGTAGTCGATTCTTACACTAAACTGGTTGCCTAACATAATGACTGGTTTAAATGATATTTGCTAAATATCATTGTTTAAGAGTAATGCTACTTGGGAGGACTATGATAAGTTCTAGAAAATAGTTTCATATTTATTTGCATGATTTGATACTAGATACTAAGTTTTTATTCTATTAAACTGTGTTTATTATTCATAACTATTATTTGAATGTGTCATCAAGATGATGACCAGTTTTATGGGAGAAAGATTTTATATTCTAATTTCAATTTAAGTAATATAACCTTTGAATCCGTAGATTATTATGATTATCATCGGATTGTAATTGATTTGATTTGATCTTTATGACATATATTGGCTATAGGATAGTGATATACTGATTAATTTACATAATAGATTAATTATATAATATGTATTTTTTTTATTCTATACATTATGCTAGTTGTGCATCATTAGTTTTTGATATATATGATGTCTCGGAATAACTATCTACTTATCATGAGGTAGATGTATGATTGATCCTTCCTTTATATCATGACAAAAGGAGAGCATCATCAGAGAGGACCAAGTATATAGGATGACTAGGGAATGAATGAGGAACTGTTAGTAACCCAACACACACCACAATAGAATAACTTGTTTAACTCTCTATTTGACTAGATAATTAGCTTATTTTTAGTGCTAATATACTTATGCTATGATGATGTTTTAAATTGATGCTTATGATGATCTGAATTATGTGATTTCATGTATGATTATACTGCGGAGATTTATTTATATAATATTGTTTTATGATCATGTAGTCGATGCTTACACTAAACTGGTTGCCTAACATAATGACTGGTTTAAATGATATTTGCTAAATATCATTGTTTTGATTTAATGTATTTTTATAAAAGTATTCATAATTACATTAACCATAAAACACTTGAGATATTAAATTTGTTTGACTATGACTTGAGTGGTAATTAATTAAATAGTTATTTTTTAAAATGGATTATTAATTAGTTTGATTTATTTTTAAAGAGATAATTACCTTTTCCATTTAAGTTTTTTTTTATTTAAAAAAAAAAAAAAAACTATAATATTAGTGTTAACTTAAGTGATAAAGGCCAATGCATGTAATACGTAGATAATTAAAAGTCTAAAATTATCATTTTGACTAAAGTGAACTTAAATTAGCAATTAGCTAGGATCTGAATAAATATTTTAAAATGCACGATTAAAAAAAAAAGAATGAAACTCAACAAAAGTTTACAATAAGATTTTAAAACTAGAAAGAAAAAAATAAAGGGTCAATTTATGCATATTAACATGCACGAGTCATTATATTTAATGAAACTCCAATAAAGATTTTAAAAGTGTAATAGTAAAAAGCAGCGATTATGCATGAAAGAAAGAGGTCAATGATAGCAAGTTAAAATACAATGAGGACATACAGAATAAGACAAACAAGAAATAAATAGGATGGTGATGGAAGTGCAAAAGTAGTAAATAGAAGAAAGATACAATGATGAATATAGAAGGGATTCTACATTACATGAAGAAGGTGTAGAGTATGATGAAGGTAAAGAAGATAATTCTGGTTCAATTTGCATCACCTAGGAAATAAAGAAAGGTTAGTATTTTATTTGTGAAACTTTATATATATATATATATATATATTGCATGTTCGAATTGAAATGGTCTAGAAAATATTAAGAAAATAAAATTTTAATCGATTTACTAAATTTGGTTTATGGATAAGACAAACATATAAACCAAACTGCATAGAAATAATGTGTAGCATTATATTCTCACACACACACACACACACACACACACACACACACACACACATATATATATATATATTGCATGTTCGAATTGAAATGGTCTAGAAAATATTAGGAAAATAAAATTGTAATCGATTTACTAAATTTGGTTTATGCATAAGACAGACATATAAACCAAACTGCATAGAAATTATGTGTAGCATTATATTTACATATACACTAGGTACAATTTTTTGATGCATATGTTTATAGTGACTGCACTTTATATGTATATGTATGATGCACTACATATATATCTCACACCTTTTAATGGTTGGGCTTGAATGAGTCCAAGTCTTATCTAGTAGTTAAATTCTTATTATTTGTAAACAACAAATGATTGATTGGCTCTAACCTTATAATATATTCAAAACTAAAGAGAATATTATACCCCATTATAATTATATATATATATATATATATATATATATATATATATATATATATATATATATATCATTTTATTAAATACTAAGTGCAATGATTTAGGTTAAGCATACAACACCCCATAATGACTTAGTATTGGTTAGCAACGGATAATGTAAATGAAATTACCCCATGTAGAACTGAGTTAATCTACTAAGACACTGAGTTATTATTTTGTGGCACTTTAAATAATATAGAAATTTGAAATTTACCAACAAATTATTATCATAAAGGTTTATAGATATAGTGACTTATTTGAGAGAAAAATAGTTCAGTGATAACCTGATTTTTATAGCAATTTATATAATTAAATAAGGATAAAAATGTCATGGCATTGAAGCCTTTTGTGTATAGACTTGGAAATTAGTAGAAATATTAACCAATGAAGTCGCTACATATAAAAAAATCCTGAGTAGAAAATCAAAGGTGACAATTTGGTTTGGTAAGAAATAATTGAATTTCCTTGGGGATGCTTTTTATGCCTTAAATTTCAGCCTCAAAATTACCACAACCTATTTATTGAGATGTTATCTGATTTAGCCTCTCAGGATATGATAACATTCCAACAGAGATAAATCGGTTGGGGTGTAGAGTTAACCATCATGCGTTGAAGTTTCTACTTGAAATTAAAAAAATGGCATCGTTGATATTTACAGCCATATAACATGGTATATGTGTTTATATTTAAATTATATTATTCTCACCATATAGTATGTCATACTACTATAACATATTATAGGAGATAAGTATACATATTACCATGTCAATTAGAATAGAGGAGATGTTACATGTGATATATGTAGCATTGTTAAGAATAACCCTCGTTGATACAAATTTTTATTATTTTGTCTACTATTTATATTTAACTAATCGGTTGTGTTGACAGAGTAGGTATTATGTTGTTGTTATAAAGCAAATAATGTGGATTGGCTATGTAGTTGTTTTACTTATTGATTTGGTTCCTTAAGACTAAGTAAGTATATTTGGGAAACTTATTGTAGAGATAAAAATATGAATGAGTATTAGGTTATTAAATTCCCTATCTTATAGAATCGTCAAAACATTTTGTGATCAAGAATGTATATGATTGTTACGAACACATGGAGTGATAAACTTAGAAATAGAATGGCCCTTTGATATAGTATTTATATATCATTTGTGTATTTATATACGGTACATATTATTTGTATTTTCTTGTAATTGAGAGTAGATGTCTTGGTTGAGAATTTCTTTGTATTAGGATTTTGTTTATGTGGATTAGTATTTTCTCTCTAGTTTTGGAAGAAGGTTATGATACTACACTTATAAATTTGGAAAGTGAATAGTGATTTAAAAACTTGGGTTGTGGTATTTCCTTTTACCATGTGAAGGTATACATGAGTTTTGTTTTTTTGAGATGTTAGTTCTTTGCTTTCCACTTGTGAATTTTAGGGCCACTAATTTATTTAACTTATGAATTTTACCATGAAGAATGGAAAACCTTGAATTTAAATTAATTTTAGTTGACTATAATTATTATGTTATTATATACGTTTGTTTAGATTAATATTATTCATTTTTTTTAAAGCATGTTATTTTGAACAGTTATTTATGTACCTTTTGCCAAGAGCAAGTAGTGTATGGGATGTGTAAAACATCTTGGTAGTCTAAAAATGGTTGAGATAAACTTTTAACTTATTGAGTTCTAATTGAGCAAGTATGGAGACATTGTCTCTCTTATAAGGTTCTAAGTAGAGTGTGATCTTTGGCCTTTGTATGTTATGTTAATTTTAACTTTATTTCCTCTTAACTATGAATATAACCCTATAGATTAAGTTGTGAGATATATTGGGTTAATGAAGAATTAATACAATTACAGAATGATTGTATGATTTTTATTGAATGTATGTTGGTACATATGAAATTATTTATCATATAGTATTGCTTTCTATTATCTATTAGTAAAGATGTGTGATTCATAGAACCTTATGCACATTTTAGAGATCATTAAGTCATTGATACCTAAGGGAAGAGTGGTAAATTAGGAATGTGAGTAGTAATATATAGGAGTGGATCCTACTTAACCTCCACATTAATTTGGTAGTTACTAATTTTAGATCTAACAGATAAACTTATCGAATCCAAGATTTGGTAGGTGGACTTGTCAAATTTAGTCATATGACAATATGCATGTATATTGTAGATGGATATTCCATAAATTTGTATGCGTTGGAAATATAGTATTTCTATTTCCTACTCATCGTCATACTTGTCAGAAACTCTGTAGAGTAGTGATAATATTGACATGTTAGACTTATTAGAAGCTACACAAAGCAATGATAATATTAACTTAGACACATCATTCTTGCTAGATTTCCTAAGTACTTTTATTTGAAATGAGAAAAATACTTTTTAGGTTAGAGAGATGTGCAGAGCGGTTGAAAGGTTTTGTGGAACTCTCCCTGGCCATTTTTTTTGTGATGATCACATGTGTGTTTGAGGAAGTCAATTAAATTTTCATCAAGGTTGTGGATCACAAGATGATCATGATAGAACTAAAAAGAGTATTTGACACTTGCAAACTTCATTTATGTAATAGAGAAGTGTCATAGTGCAAGGTCTTGTGGGACCAATACTCTAAGAATAGTACTATTTAGGAAGACTATGATGAATATATTAAAGTATGTATGATAATGAAATAACAAACCTTCATAGTTAAGGGTTTGGGACTAATAATGGTCCCCATCTTGCAAGGTGATAGTTTTAGAAAGATTCTTGGGAGTGTTTATATTCACTAGGATCCTGGCAAAAGTAGTGTGATAAAAGTGATCAGTATCTAAACACATTTATAGATGCTCCCAAAGTGCATTGCCAATAGAATTATGGTTGAATATGGTTGAATGGGTTTTAAATTAAGTGGTTCAATGGGGGGATTAAAGGCAAGAGACCATTGTTTGATGATGGGGGGTGGTGATTCAGGCACTAGAATTGGTTTTGAATCTTTTCCTTGTTCTCAATATTATGAAAGATAATAATAATAAAAATTTTTACACAAGGGTAATTATCAAGACTACCTATTAGGAGGGGTTTTCAATGCTTCGAGATCCAAGCATGAAGATCTTAAAGTTTTGGCCAATGATTCACCTATCCATAGATGACACCTAGGGTTACAAAAAATTCTTCTGATTTGATCACTTGTCTAGAATCCTCCTCATCAAAGATCACAATATGGTTTGAATATGCAAGTTTGATAGGTTTGGGATCTGATCTTGAAACTATCTTATGAGATACTACCTCAATGAAGGATTTGAATCCAATCTTTAGACTTTTTGAGTCTACTATAGCTTCCAGCTCCATGACATCCAAAGCTCTGTTAATAGCAAGGGAATCATTTGTATCTGTAGATCTGGTTGATGCTTACTTTTACATCTGATTCTTCCTATAGATCTGTGTTGAGTCAATCTACCTTGCATCTACAACATCAATCTTTCATGCAAAGTTCAACTTTTGCATGACATCAGTTTAAAAGTAGGTATTAGTATACATACAATTCCTATAAGGTCACTAATTAGTTTGAAAATCCCCAAAAAAATAAAAATAATTATTGAATTTCCCAAAATAGATATTAGATGCAAATGTTACACTCATAATTTTATGTTCAACATTAAAATCTTAAAGTAATTATATTAGATTTTGAAAAGTTTTTTAAATAATAGTTCTTATAAAAATTTGAAACCAATTCCAACTGATGTTGAACAACCTTAATTTATTATACTTTGGTATAATAAAATTAAAATACAAGATTACATTTTTATTTTATTTATATTAAATGATATAATAAAATGAAAATATAAAATCAATCAAAGAATTAATCAAAGATTAGATCCCCAATGGGCGAATGTCACGTGTGACCAATAAAAAATATGCAACAAAACACAAATACCAACAAATTCTAATATAAAAATGAGATACACATAATATTACACTTAAACTATTATCGTTGATGAAAAAGAACACCATCAATTTTGACTCATTAACCCAATTGAGCTCTTATTCATAGAAAAACAAAGTTAAAAGAAAGAATAATTCCAATTCCAAGATGTTTGGAAAGCCATACGAGATCTTCTACGGAAATGAAATTGCATTCTCATATTTTAAATCATGCTAAAATAGTGAAAATTAGATAACTTTGTAACTAGATGGGAATTTGGGTTGAAACTTGTCTAACATCGTGAATTTAGTATTTAGAGGATATGTTTGAAATTTTAGGCCATCCAAACTTGCATGTAAAATTTGTTATGAAAATAATGTTGTTATTTATTTTTAATTTTACATGTGAACTTCAATTTCAAGTTAAAGTTTATTTAAATAATTTTATGTTAGGTATGAAGTCACTATTCATGACCACTATTCATGGTGATGTGGATGGTTAGTGATGTGGTTGATTAGTGATATGTTAGGGCCCATGAAGGGTCTCTCACATATGATCAGGTTGATGTTATGGGATGGCACATACCACTCCACCAAGGCACATGGGTTTTATCCTTGGTATTCACATGGGTTTGTCATATGGTGAACAAGACAAAGCATTAGGTACAGGTCCAATTTTTAAGGGACCTAATGGTTCACATGTGTGGAGAAAGTCAAAAGGTGATTGTAACACCTTTTCGACTTTGGTGTGCATATGGAAGAAGAAGGCAAGAGTTTACTATTGCTGATTGTCTTCATATGTCAAGTGGGAGACAATATTTGGAGTCACATGGAAGTGGCTTGGATCTTGTTTAAAGTGGATGTTCAAATTTTTTGACTCTTGCATATGGAAGCAAAATTTTTACTATTGATCACTAGTGCTCTCATGAAATGTAGAATTATTTTTAGGCCACCTATGATGTTACTCTCTCACTCTCTATCTTGTTGTAAATTCTTTAAAAGCATAAGCTTTCCTTAATATTTCTCATGCAGTTAGTGTATCCATGCAAGATTTTACTTGCATGATTTAAGGTTGGAGTGTGGAGGCTATGTTATGCTTGGTTCACAACCTGAATTCTGTAAGAGTAAGCATTGATTGCTTATTTTTATCACTAAAAGGTGTTGCCGGAGAAGCTATTGTAAGAGAGGAATTGCTAAAGTAATGAAGTTTGGAAGCTGCCATTTTGTCTATGGTTTTTCTTTGCACATTGCAAAGTTTATATGTAATCTCTTATGTAATGTGTTCCATCTTATCTCATATTTTTGTAGCTTATTTTTCCACATTATATACTTTCACAGTAGGATACATGTCATTGATTTTGACAATTAGTATTAGAGTTATTTTATTCCTAACATTTTATGTAATGATTTTATTCATTCAAGGTGAATCAATAAAGATTATGGTTTCAAAAAAATTGAGTATCATGTCATTGATATTTTTTAGCTTTGCTAGTTTGTATATTCATCAATTTTTATTGGGTCTATGGATCAATGATAGCCAACCCAACCTTATATTTATGTTGTGTACAAAGAGTCCAAGAGATCATAGTTGTGTCTTTCTAACCATCTCATTTAGCCCAAAGCAATTGTCTCACATATTGAATCAATTTAAGATAGAAATATTTGGATGGCATCTAACAAGAATATCATTACATGTGAGATGCTAGGAAGATGCTATTAATGATTTGAAGATGGTCATCGAGTGATAAGATATTCACCTCCTAGTTGTCAATCTTTTTATTGAATTTTTGAAGGAACTATTCACCTCCTAGTTGCTTCCATTCTTTGGGAAACCAATAAGAGGATATTTTCCATTATAGTGAGAATGAACTCAGGTTTATCTGTTGAAAGGTTAGACTCAAAAGCCATGTAAAACAAATCCATGGGAGATTAGCTTGAAATTCCTTCAAAAATCACATAGATATGTTATACTTTCCCAAGGTATATTATATTTTTTATTTGCTAAGATGTAAACTATATGATTTTATCTAATTTATAGATTACATACAATTTTTTACTTTAATAACTAGTTGGGGAAATATAATTTTTTTACATAGATTCAGAGACATAAAAGCATGGGGGATTTTTTGGCATGAACCATCTCCATATGTTACTAGAAATACCAAAAATCAATCCAGAAGGCACATAAACCTAAAAAATGATTATATGTTTATAAAAAATGGACATCAATTATAAAAATTATGTCTTTAGATCCCTAGGTTTAATACTTATACCCTAAAAATGTCTAAGTACTGATCTGATTAGATTTTGAAAAATTATTTTCCACATCATAAGGTGGGTAACTATGAGACCAACTCTATCAGATGTTGAGTGACCCTAATTTATTATATTTACTAAAATAAATTTAAAGTATAAGTTTAAACTTATACTTTACATTTAGAATAGTAAATATAATATTCTAGCCATAATTGCCTTCATGTGCAACTCCCACATGCTTTTATGTGAAAAATAATAGGAATGCAACCACGTTATCTATAACATGATCGCGTTACTTTTTAACCAAAATTCACTCGATTTGTTCAAATGTGAAAAATAATTGTAACACTATCACGTTTTTATTTTACAATAATGCGATCACATTATCTATTAATGTAATCACATTATTTATTAATGTGATTATGTTATACATTAACATAATCATGGTATGTGAATTTGAAATCAATTACCGTGTCTTTTGTCTTGGGAATGGCTTGGATTCCCAAGCCAAAGGATTATACTATCAATGTACATTCGAGTTTTGAAAGGTATGAAAATAAACAATAAATTTCAACTTTAATTGCCAAATACACTAAGAATTTCAACATGAAAATTCTAAAAATTAATACCATCACGATGAACACACTCTCCTCTTTCCAAAAATATGATTCTTATATTTTTGGGACTAATTTAAGGTTTAAAACTATATATTTATTTCTAACTATGCCTTTTTTAGGCCACTACATGCTGCAAACATATATGTCTATACATGTTCATTTAATTTGTGTTTCATTGATCCAAGTGAAAAAAATTATATGGTGACGTAGTACGCTTAATTCTCCACATATTCAAAAAAAACTATTTTTCATTTTTTTTGAGATAATTAGGCTTGACTCACAGATGACTATCCATTTCTTTGTTAGTTTTTAGGATCTATTTACATTCAAAATTCATAAAAAACAGTATTCATTGAAAAATACAAAAAAATATAGGTGACATGATAAAAGGTTTTATCTAAATTTTCCCCAAAGGGTTTCAAATAATATCAAACACTACTCAAAAAATGGTGCGTGTCATGGCTATCTATCTACTATGTTTTTAAAAAAATTGGAGTTCTTCTTCAAATTTTAGATGTTTGACCTAGTTATACTTAACCATTTTAAAAACTAATTAGTGTATTGGAAACTAGACCCAAAATTTTACATTTTATGTTTTTACACCATCTTCAAATTTAGAGTGTAGATATCTCAAATTATCTATAGAAGTTCAAATTTCTGAAATTTCAAAAAAATCATGTCCATGGTTAGTCCACTTTTTATCCCCAAACTTTGTGTACTTACCCTGGCATTTCCTACTTGGTTACCTATAGGAAATCTATGTTTAGAATACCTCATTTCAAAAAAATATCGATGCATGAATATGCATTTCATTTGATGTGTTATCATGATAAAATATTTTGTAGTTATCCAGGATTTAGTTATTTTCTTCTTAATATGTTGATGCATTATTACACCCTAGGAACAACTACTTTCTTTGTTAAGAAAAAATATCGAAGATAATTTACCAACTACTATTGCAAATCTTAAAGAATGATTCCATTTAATAATTGCTGATAAATTTTTTGAAGGCTTGATGAGTTTTGCTTCCACTCTGCAGGGAAATAGATCATATTTGGACAAAAATCCATTGTGAAAGTTAACTAAATCCTTGTTCAGTTAGGTACTTCTACTCTATTTTTTATGTTGAATGTTGTTTACAATAAATGGATCAATTTTCAAAGAGCAATTCTTTCCAAGCCCCTTGAAGATGTACATCAAGCTTATCATTGGTTAATACAATACATTATCTATAATCTACTTCATAGATCCCTTTATATGGATAATATATTTAAATATTTTCATGAGGAAGTATTATAAAAGTGCTTAGAAGTACAATGCTATTGGTATAATTGTGCAATAAACTTCTCCATTCTACATTTCATTTTTCCAAAAAAGAATTCTTTTATTGAATCTCATATAAAAATTATAATTTTCAAGTAGGAATATAAACATAGAGGCTCCACACATATTCATGGATTTCTATAGCTAAAAGATACACCCCATATTGATCCATTAGATTTGGAAGATCAAACTGAATATACACATATAAAACCCTATTTTCATATGTATTGGGAGGAAGTGGAGGAGAGTCCTACTATGATATATTGGGAGGGACCATATTTATAGTATAAGGAAAACTTCCCTAGTAGTTGAGTAACTCTTACAAGTGTAAAACTTCCAAGACCACTTTTTCGGCCTAGACTTAAATTTGAAAGAATGTAAAGATGACCACTTAAACATTATTGTTAGTATAAATCTACTATAAAATTACCTTATTACTAAAAATAACATAATCAATATATTTCAAAAGCATAAATATAATGTAATTATTTAAAAATATCCAAACAACGAAAATGTATAGGGCCATTGAGAATAGTATCTAAACAAATCAATTTTCCAATTGATTGGTTGTTGGTTAAAATACATGAAAATTCAATGGCTCCATTTTCCAAACCCCAAAAGCTCATTAACAGGTCTAAAATAAGTGCTTAAAAGTTTCATTTGCTACACATTGGGCATATAGAATTAGTAATTCCAAAGTGAATCAGTCTCTCTTCTATCGCGGATATTAGTAGACTAAACACCATATACATTGGGCAATCATAATCTCAAGATTCATTTCTCAAATCAGGTTAGGATGAGTAAGTGATGTGGCTGAAAATAGTCTCAAAGAAATTCTAAGACTATGCTTGAATCAAGAGGGAAGAATGAGGCAAAATTAACGCAGAATTTTTTCTCTCCTAACATAAGCTTTCAATTTCTCCAAATGAAAATAAAATATTCTCCACACTACCACGTTCCAAATCGTTCAAATAATAATATTTTCACCTTACAAATTTTTCCAAGGGAAATGACATAAACCACTATGAAAATTACAATAAGGATTATCATCCTTTTAAAAAAACCACATAAGCAAAAAAACAATTCATGGAAAATTCGTCCACCTTCCATCATGAGGGTCAAAGACAAAGAAAGAGGAGTGGAAGACAAGAAAAATTATGCCCCATATCCCATTTGGGGTCATCACAACCAAGGTTAAGTCTCCTATGTGCAAAAGTTGGCACCACACTCCAAGACTAGTCAAAAAGTTGATGGAGATTCCAATCTTGCATATTGAAATTTGTCCCCCACCACTATGAACCTTCAAAGATTTATTTAGTTTATTTTTTGAGCATGCTTTACTTGGCCCCACATGAAAATTTTGATCCATGCCCCATAGGCAATCAAAAATAATATCAATTAACAAAAGTAACAATTTAGAATAGTGCCAATTTGGAATAGTTACAAATAAGGACCACCATGACACCTCACAAAGACACTTCATCACTGAAAACACATCACCAAGACAATTAATTGGAATAGTGGTGCCACATCTTCATCCTCAATTTGATGTCAACTCAGTGCCTGTGAGTTGCTTTGATGGTAACTTAGCCATTTTTCTTTGTTGATCTTCTTCAGATCTCACTCTGTGATCCTAGTGTTGTCTTCTAATGACAATCTTTCTCATTGCACCAAATACCTATTGTATCTACCTTGCCTAGAGTTCATAATCTTCATGTCTAGAACTCGTATTATCCTTTCCCTTTGATTCTTTGGAATTTGTTGCTGCCATTTGATGTCTTCTTCATCCTCCCCTTCATCTGCTTCTCCATGGAAATCATACAAATCTAAAACATTGAATATTGGATAAATATCAAATTGTAGTGGCAAACTTACCTCATAGGCATTGTCACTATTTTTATTTACAATTTTTCAAGGTCTAATATTCTTGCATTTCATCTTGTTGTAGGTTCCTGTAGGAAATATCTCTTTCCTCAAATATACCATCACTAAATCTCACTTCTAAAAATACTTTGATCTCCTTTTAACTTTAGAAAAAATCGTATACTTCTCATTACTTTCCTATAATCTCCTTGTCACTTCTTATTGTAATTGATGTATATGCTCTGTAAAAGTCTCAACATCATCTCTTAGTATTTCTATAATGGGTAAATGTACCAAATCCAAAACTCCCATTGGAGTTCTCCCTAAATCTCCACTATGCCACTCTCTTACAATGTTGTCTCTCAAAGACCCAACTTGAATGCACAAATCATTGATAAATATCACCATTACTCAACCATCTCACCAAAATCTAGATTAATATCATACAACTCCTTAATAAACTCAAATCCAACTTCTTCACTTAACAAAGTAGTTATTAACCCAACTATTTTTCTCAAAGCATCAGCTACGTGATTTTGCTTTCCTAATTTATGCTTCAACATAAAACTATATCCCTACAAGAAAGATACCTAGTTGGCATGCCTACTTATAAAATTATTTTGGGTATTCACATATTTCAAAGCCTCATGGTCAGTGTACAAAATAAACTCCTTAGAGACCAAGTAATGTCTCCAATGCCTCAATGCCTAAATAATTGCATAAAATTCAACATCATAGGTAGAATATTTATTTCTTACCTCATTCAAATTTTAACTAAAATATGGTATGGGCTTCCCTTCTTGGCTTAAATTCCCACATGTGAAGAATCATATTAAACTTCAAACACTTTATCAAAATCAGGCAAAGCCAAAATAGGCTTTTTTTTAATCTTTCTTTTCAGCAACTCAAAACTCATTGTTGTTTCTCTTGTTCACATAAAATCCCTTCCTTTTATACAATCTGTTATTGATGAAATAAAACTACTAAAAATTGAATTTTATATAAAAATTTGTCAAACGATAGAAACTTCTTACCTCTGTGATTCTCTTGGAAATAGGCCACTTAATAATTGCCTTCACCTTATCTTCATCCATTCTAAAAACATCTGTTGAAATTATAAATCTCAAAAATACCAGACTTTCTTGCATAAACCTGCACTTCTTCAAATTCACTTAGATTTTCTATTTTCTCAACAATTCTAACACCATTCTAAGATGTTCTAAATGATCCTCTTTAGTTTTACTAAACATCAAAATATCATCAAAATAAACCACCACAAACTTATGAATGTAATCTCGTAGCACTATGTTTATCACTTTAATGAATGTGCTAGTGCATTACACACCTGAATGACATCACCAACCATTCATATAGTCCATCTCTAGTCTTGAATGTCATATTACATTCATCTTATTCATGAATCCATATTTTGTAGTAGAAACTCCTTAGATCAATCTTTGTGAAATACTTTGCTCCTACAAGAACATCCATTATGTCATCTAACTGGGGTATAGGAGATCTATACCGAATAGTATTTTTGTTGATGGCTCTACTATCCACACACATTCTCCATTTTCCATCCTTATTTGGAGTCAATAGTGTTGGTGTTGAACATGGACTCATGCTCTCCCTTATTACACCCTTCCTCATCAACTCAATAACTTATTCAATTCTACATGCTCTAATTTTGTATGCTGTTTGATTGGGTAAAGATGATCCTGGGATCAAATCAATGTGATACTCAATGTCCCTCTTTGATGGTAAACCATCTGGTAGCTCATTAGAAATGGCATCTACATATGCTTTAAAAACTTCTACAGCTTCTTCTGGAATCTGCATCAAATTTTCACCTTCATTTCTTTCAATTAATGCATAATAATAACCAGCAACTTTCATGTCATCAAAAAATTATTTAGTGGCTAACAAATTTTCCTCTTTTATCTCTTCCTTAAGAGGCAACAATATCACCTTTGTACCATCTTTATGAAATGTGTAAGTATTATTGGCTCCATTATGGATGACCTTCCTATTAAACTACCATAACCTCTATAACAAAACATGGCATGCATCCATGGGAAAAACATCGCATCACAACTCGTCATTATAGCTTTTCCCTATGGAAAACTTAACCAGGAATATTTTATTAGCCATGAAATCATTCCCTTTGTTAAACCATGAAATTTTATAAGGACTAGGATGCTTCTCACAATGCAATCCTAATTTTTCTACCATTTCTTTTGAAATCATATTTTCATAGTTATCTCCATCAATGATTACATTGCATACCTTACCACCTAAAGCGCACCTTGTTTATAAAATATTGGTCCTTAGCCATGCATCACCTCCTTTGTTTTTCTCTAGTTATTGCCTTGAATCTATCATGGTTCTTCTCATCATGATTTTTTTCTCCCACATTTACTACAGTAGCTTCAGTAGCTTGATCTTCAATTTTAGCTTCAACCAAGTTAACCCTTGGTTAGTACTCTTATCTTAGTTATTGTCTATGAGGACATTCATTGGCCTTGTGTCCTTCTTCTCTATATATGTAATATGTGATAGCTCTAGGTTGGTTAGGAAACCAACTTCTTGCACCTCCATATCCACGTCCTCTTTATAATCCTCTTCCTCTTTGATTATTTTGGAAGCCTTGTCTATTATCTTCTCTCCTCTCTACAACATGTGATGATTCTCCCCTCACAGGGTTAAATCCAACTCTAATGGTGTTAAAACCATCTCTTCCTCTCATTAGTGTGGATTGTCCTCTTCTTGGAACAAATGTCCTTCTAGTAGCTTGTCTGGTCTACTTCTCTTCTATTTTCAAGGCTAATTGATAATCCACTTCCATGCTCATCACTCTGTGCATGCTAATTTCATCTTGAATGGAATACTTCAATCCATTCACATACCTTGCAGCCATTTTCTCATATGTTTCTTCATGCTCCACTCCTATGGAGAGCTTGTAAAATTCATCTGTGTCATCTTGTACACTCTTCTCTATTTGCTTAAAATTTTGGAATTTTGTGTAGAGGGTTTGGGAGTAGTCTAATGGAAGGAATTTCTTTCTATGTTTCTTCTCCATTTTTCTCCAGGTACTAATTCTTGGTTTGTTCTTTCTTTGTCTCTACTTTTGCAAATGATCCCACTAGATCATGGCATGACCCTTCAACTTGGTACATGAAAACTTCACCTTCTTTTTGCTGACATATTTCTCCAGTCAAAGAACTTCTCCATGCTATTAAACCAATCAACCAACTCTTCTAGTTATAAGCTCCCCCTTAATCAAGAACTTCAATCTTAACTCCATCATTTCTTCCCTCCAATGCTCTGATCATTCTCTCCTCCATTGATAGTGGTCCTTCCCTTTGAAACAAATCTTTTTCATGTTATTCATCATAAATGGTTTATCCTTCTGTGAAATTATCTATTTGCCTTCTCCCCATGTTGGTGAACATTGTGACTAGAAGTGCCATTTCTCTTCTCAATGCTTGCATATCTTTGTTCATTTGAACCAATCCTCCTCTTGCTTGTCTTCTTACCATACCTAAAAATGCAAAGACAAAAACAAATCCTTCCTAGGATTATAATTGCTCTAATACCACTTGATGTGGCTAAAAATACTCTTAAATAAATTCTAAGGCTATACTTGAATCAAGAGGAAAGAATGAGGCAAAATTAATATAGAAGTTTTTCTCTCATAACATAAGCTTTCAATTTCTCCAAATGAAAATACAATATTCCCCACACTAACACATTCTAAATCCTTCAAAAAATAATCTTTTCACCTTACAAACTTTTCCAAGGGAAATGACATAAACCACTATGAAAATTACAGTAAGGATTATCATCTTTATTTAAAAAACACATAAGCAAAAATCACTATTCATGGAAAATTCATCCACCTTACATCATGAGGGTCAAAGACAAAAAAAGAGGAGTGGAAGACGAGCATAATTATTCCCCATATCCCATTTGGGGTCATCATAACCAAGGTCAAGTCTCCCATGTGTAAAAGTTGGCACCACACTCCAAGACTAGTCAAAAAGTTGATGGAGATTCCAATCTTGCATAGTGAAATTTGTCCCCCACCATTATGAACCTTCAAAGATTGATTGATCTTTTTTTCTGACCATGCTTTACTTGTCCCCACATGAAAGTTTTGACCCATGCCCCATAAGCATTCAACAATAGTAGCAATGAACAAAATTAATAATTAGGAATAGTGCCAATTTGGAAGAGCTGCAAATAAGGACCGCCATGACACCTCATCAAGTGGAACCACCTCATCAAGACACTTCATCATATGAAAACACATCACTTGGACACTTCATTAATTGGAATAGTAGTGCCACATCAGTAAGCCATGTTTGAGGTGTAGAATTAATATTCCATTGAATGTTTAAATTATCAATATTCAAAGAGAAGGGACTAATAAATTTAATGGCAGGTCATAATTTGAATGGTGGGTCACAATTTTAGCATTAATCTTTCTACCATACTACTAGTTGTAAGAAGCCTCAATTCAAATAAAAATATTTCCACCATCATAACATCTGGAATAAGTTAATGTATACACATAATAAAAGGCATATCGCAAGTAAGAAACTTATACTTTCTCTACAAAAAAAACTATTGAATCCATGTTGAGAACAAACAAGCATCCGAACAATGTAAATCTATTTCTTAAAAATGTAAAGAAATTTATACTAGTAGTTTTAGAAAGCGAAATGATGTTTTTGTTATAAATGTGAGACCAGTAGGTGTAATAATTTCTAATATGGTTTATGACCTGGAGTAATCGATGTGAATTCAAAAAATTACAATGGCCAAAAGCTTATCAAAGTAAAAAAAACAAAGTGCCAACCACATACTGTTGCACTTACACTACCACAAAATAACTAAATCCAGAACATCCAAGGTTTTAAAACACTAAAAAAAAATAAAAAATAACAAAAAGTAAAAGTGAAAGGAACAATCAAATAAAAATAGGATATCTCTAATGTAATAATTTCTAATAGATCAATTCTTGTGCATGTTCCCCACAACTTGAAGCATCCAAAACCTTAAAAATACCCTTAAGTCTAAGGGCACCAACAAGGGGGACGACCGAATGCCATAAAATATCAATTTCTAAGGGTTCCCCATTTGAAAAGGTGTATTTTGAAGTGTTCTGCATGTTTCTCATCAATATGGTTTGTTTCTTCCAAAAATAATATGGGCTTATTTCCCTTCCACATTTGAAAAGGTGTATTGAGGGAATCATCATGCAGGTTTAGAGGGTGATACCACTAGATGCTATTGTCTTTGAAAGAAAGACCATATCTAAATCTGTTTCATCTCCATTTTAAAAATGCTTTGATGTTATTTTCAAATATTTTTGAAATATTCAAAATAACAAAAGTCCCTTGAATCTTGATTTGGGAGGAGGTAATGAGAGGATTATAGAGGCCAATATTCTTCCAACTAATCTTATCATAAGACGAGCCTATATAAATGTAGTGTTGAAGTAGAATTTTCCAAGTTTTGAGTCTTTTAATGGATTGAACAACCCATTTGGTGAAAATAACAATGCTATATTTTTAGACATCATTGATGCCCATGGCTTCTCCATCTTGTGGGATATAATGTACTTCCCAAGAAACACTATAAAACTCAATTTTTTTTGGCAGATTTGATAGAAAGTATTTGAGAAACTTTGCAAGTTTCTCATAAGATGATTTAGAAGGCATCCAAATAATAGCTTAAAACATGTGTGTCACTGAGATTATTACTGAAAATTTTAATTTTTTGAGGTAATTACAAGGGCATGATTATCTAGAATGAAATTTTTATACCAGCTCTTTGTAGAACATATTGCTAAAGTCTTGAAGGAGAGATTTCAAAGGAAAAATGGAAGATTGTGAATTTGAATATCTCCCCCTATTTAATATTAGTTAACCAATTTGACATCAAAATCATATTCTAGATGTAATATTAGGTTTTAGACCATTTCAACTTCAAATCAGTGACTGTAGAATGTGTCCATGCAAGTCAGTGCTTTGTAGAAGGAAGCTTCATCATCATAGAGAGTGAAAAAATGGTCATCAATGAAATGATTCTTAATATTTGATTCTTCTTAATTAGGAACAAGAGTTCTGATTATTAATATTTGATTCTTTTTAATTAGGAACAAGTGTCCTCAAATGAGACCTTGTTTGGCTCTTTGGGTTAGAAGATAACCAGAATATTTTTATGTCCTACCAACACCACCCTTCTAATATTTTTGTCTTCTATTTCACTGAATCACTGATCCATTTCCACAATTCACTGAAAGTTATAAAATTAGTTATTTGTATATCAATTTCAATGTTATGATTATTAATAAATATGATGTGATACTAAATATAATGTGGTAATATAATTATTTATTTATTAATTATGATGTTGTAATATAATGTAATTAAGTAGAATCACACTAAAAATTAATGTGAAAAGAAATAATCTTTAAAATAATAAATGTAAAAAGTTAGTATTTTATCTGTGCAATATGTAATATGTAATATAGAATGATAGTTCAATTTACTCTATTTTTTTAACTCTTCTTTAATTTTTATTTCTATTACTTTATTTATTTTTTATTACTTATAAATATAATACTATAAATTTTATATATTATATAAGTTAATTATAATTATTTATTTATTTATTATAATGTTGATGATTTTTTTTATAATAATTTATTTTTATAATTATTTATGAATATGATGTAGCAAAATACATATATTACCTATAAATTAATTATAATTATATTAATTAATTATTATGATGCGATATATATTTTATAATAATTTAATTTAAATTTTTTATTGTTATGATTATTTATAAATATGATGTTGTAGAATATATATATATATATATTACTTACAAATTAATTATAATTATCTATTTATTGTATAATGATATTTTTTATGTTTTTTTTTTTAAATTTCAAAATTATGATTATTTATAAATATGATGCCATAATGATAATTAATTATGATTATTTGTATATTATTTATTTATTTATCATAATATGATAATATTTTTTTATGATAATTTATTTTTATAATATAATTATTTATAAATATGATGTGGTAAAATTTATATATTACTTAACAATTAGTTATGATTATCTAATTATTTATAAATATAATGCAATAAAATTTACCTAATATTGTTTACTCTTCTTTAATTTTTATTTCCCTCATTCTCTACATTTTTAAATTTTTTTATTTTATATTATCGACTTTTAAATTATTTTATTTTTTCAAATAATCAAATACTAACATTCTCACTTCATTAATTATATTAAAAAATATTATATATAAACAGCGATCCATATAATAATAATAATAATAATAATAATAATAATAATAATAATAATAATAATAATAATAATAATAAATTAATTATATTAAAAAATATTATATCTATTAAATATTTAAAATACATATAATTTAAAATATTTGAAAAAAAAAATTATTTTAAATAAATTTATAATAAATTAATTTCAAAAATAAACTAATTCCATACATCAACTAATGATTTTAAATTTTCAACCCAAAATAATGTAATATTAGTTTGTTTCCCTTAACTAACTACTCAGATACACTAAATTTATTGCTTGTATTTAGTATTTTCAGGATTGCTTGTTTCGAAATTTGAAAGTTCCAAGTCCAATGAGAAAAAACAACCAAAATAACATATGGATGGGTTATGTTCCCTTAACCACTCCAACCAATCACAAATTTATAAAACACACAACACAAGTATTGGCTTGACTTTGGATCCGGCACCCTTAACCACTCTAACTAATCAGATATACAATATAATTGAGTGCCTAGAGAAGTGACATTTTTTTCCAGTACCACCCATTCCATACAACTTTGGATCCGGCACCCTTAACCACTCTAACTAATCACATATACAGTATAATTGAATCCCTAGAGAAGTGACATTTTTTTCCAGTACCACCCATTCCATACAATTGTAACCTGTCAACACAAGCGAAATAAATGAAGAGTTAATTTAATTAAATACCTATTCATCACTAAATAATATTAAAATATATAAGAAATAGGACGTATTGTTGCTTCAGTAGTAAACTAAAGCTCAGCTTTAATGTATCCTTATAAGAACTCACCGCGTAAGCATATTCAAACTATTTATAATATAAACACTATCATCACACAGTTTTAATGGCCCATCTTTTATTATAACCAACCAATTTTCATGGCATTTTATGTGCAAACGTTTTTCTCGTGCCTTATAACCCTTGGTATACCATTGATTCTGTCGCATTCATGCAAAGAAATGCATTTTAATAAGATCAAACATCACGGAAAACATATGATTAAAATGTCAGAAGCAATTAATATGTGAAAATATTTCAAAAAAATCTTTGAATAAATAGTTGTACTCCAAAAATGTTTATGGCATCCAGGATCGATGGTCGAATTTAGTTCCTGATTTAATGGATTATTTTGATTATCTTACTGAGAAAATAATACCTATGATGCTAAAATTTAATCAGGATTTAGAAAAAATTGTAAATTATTGTATGTATGTATTTCTTTTATGTTTTCACATACACAACATTTTATATATCTCTGACATATAGACACATTGATGAGGGAGAGAGTAAATCACATCACATTGCAAATTTCTTCAATTAAGACAATCCCCTGTAGCCCTTCCAAAGTACAAATCCAGAGGATTTGAGAGTTTTATAGAGTTTGAAGTCAGATTAGGATCAGTTTCAAATATCCATTATCTTCATACAACTTCAAACAAAGTTGTTTGAATAGACTCTCAAAGAAAATACACTATCTCACATTTGTCTCTTCACAATTAAGTCTCTTTCTTATAGCCCTTCAAAGCACCTTTTCAGGGGATTTGACAAGTATACAAGGTTTTCGGGAAAACAAATTATATTTTTAGATACTTATTAAGGGCTTTCAAATCTCTACAAAGTTTGATGATCCAACTCTTAAGGTAGATGTATTTATGCAACTTGATCTTTCCCAAATTAGGACTCAATTAGGTCTCTTCGCCTTCAAAACTGAGTTTTGACATAAAATTGGTCCACACATTCCAAGACTCTAAAAAATCACTTGATTCTCTTTTATAACAATAATACAAAGATCCAAGTGAATTTCAAAGGTTTGGGAAGGATTTTAAGGTGTTAAACCACAAAATGACAAAATCAGGTAACAGGCTGAGAGGTAACAAAATGAGGTTTTCAAGATCAAAAGTGTGTTTCAGAGAACTAAAATATCTTGTAAAAGTTTTGTGCCAACCTAATACACATTTTCCAATAGGTTTTAATGCTTGATCAACCATAAAAAGTCTATAACTTGAAGATCTTTAGAATTCTGGGACTGTTCATCAGAGTGTGCGCATATAAAAGGAAAAATAAAATGAAACCTCACCTTCTATATGAATGACTAATAAATATAACAAGTTTCCATAGTCACATTAAGACTCTCTATGCCCATCATCAACATTCCAAGATTTGAATTGGATTAAGACTGACTTCTCTACCTTTCTTGTTTCTTGACTGTGTGCCAAAATATGGTACATAACTGTAGTATGAAATTTGATGTTAGATGACACTTTTAGCCTTCTTCAAGGGTTAAAAGTATTCGTATAGATTATATACACTTAATAACAACTTATTAACACCATTCAATCGATCAAAATACTTTAAATTAATCAAAAAACCTTGCACAATATTGGACACTTGAGTGTGCTATACATAGAATTATAAAGAACTAAAAGTCTCTCTCTCTCACACACCTATAAAGCAATGAACCAATTTGTATTACACTATGGAATCAATTTATAAAATTAGTCACACTTACTAATGTTCTGTAAATCATTCACAAAAGTCTTCAAATGCTTCTTTCATTTATGAACATTTTGGTTTTAAACAATCATACTCAGAAAATTGAGATATACAACCTTCATTTGCAAAATTGATCATCCCTCTCTATTTACTGAAGCTAACACCTCCTTATTTCACTTGGATAATTACCACTTAGATCCTCTACATGCAATATAAGTCCCTAAAAACACGCTAACTATTTCTTGATTGTCTCCAACATAATCTTAAGCAGTAATATGATGCATTTATGAATGTTACAAAAGTTTCCATAACATATAAGACCACAAAGGTGACCAAAAACTATTAAAAAATCCTAAAAACTTTTAAAAACCTAAAAAAACTAAGATCCAACTTTTGAACCTACCAAAATCATATTTTAGACTTCAAAACTATAACAAGAAATTTTAAATTTTGAATTTGACATTTTGATAGGAAAATGCCTAGAAGTCTCAAATTCAAATTTTATGACTAGCTAAAACCTAAAATTGACTCAAAATTCTCATCTATACCTTATAAGACATATAATGAATCAAAAATCTAAAATATTAAACCAAAATTGATCAAAATGGTGATGCTAGTGCATCAAACTACCAACCTTGAAATCTTTCATGGCTCCTGATCATGAATCATCTTTTGTTGCAAATGTTATTGAAGATCTTCTCCTTTTCAACAATCCTTCTTTTATATCTATACCTCATGGATACCATGTTCTTATCAAGACTGACAAGGATTGGTAAAATGTTATATCCTCTAAAAATATACATCTTTCTTCTTTGAGTTCAATCATTCTAATCTATAAATATTATTTAGTTGTATTTGTACACACAATAAATACATTAAAGAAAACCACTTCTATATCATATTATTTCATCCACTCCTTTGTATACTGATCCATTCTTTGGTATGTTCATTCCTATTACATTCATAGAATTTTGTATATCAACATGCCTAACACATGTTTCCACTTCCAAGCCAGAAACCACAAGATTAAGGACTATCAATTATACACCCCTTAGCGCAGAACCCCTACCAAGGTGACGATTATGTCTCCTAAGAATTCTAAGGAAGGATGATGGAAAATTATTGGGGGGAAGAGAAAAAATGTGACAAGGGGCCTACTTAGATTAGTAATGGGAATATTAATAAGCTTTCTTCTAGTTTTGCACCTTAGGCACATAAACCCTTGGCTCCATCAACTAAGGAAAATCCTCGTAGTATGCTCCTCACCAAAAAAAACAACACCTACAGAGGTAGTGTTGTCTCAACCCCATTTACAAAGCACACCCTTGGTGGAAAATGTGTTTTCCAATTCTCAAGTATCAATAGACGTATTTACAGATGATCTAGATTTTACATCACATATCACTTGGAATGGCATTGGAAAGTGCTCTCATATCCCCTCCTAGAACTCTCCAAATTTATCTTGAAGCCCCATTTGTTGGGGTTTATCCAAAGAATCAGAGTTTGTGATAGAATTTTCTCAATAGCCAGAGTTTCTCCTTGCCAACTTAGGGTGTTTATTGAAAAATAGATATGAATCCCTTTAAGGGCTAGATATAGATGATATGTTTCTCGATACCTGTAATCTATGAATTATTTTCCATGAAATGTTTAGGGTCTAACAGACTCAGTCCGTAAATATGTTATTTGATATTTCAAAAGTAAGTTTATATATTTGAACATTCCTTACCTTTAGTAAGTGAAGGTCACGGGTTTTCTTCTCATGGTTGCTACCAGAGTTATGTGGCTTGATAGTTTAGTGCTTTCTAGTGAACATGAGGTAGGCCATGGTGGTTTTATGGCATTTATTGCACCCAAATGATGGCATCATTTTGTGACATCTAGAAAGGACCCATTCCACCATGTCATATGGGCCCTCTTTAATATTGGGAATCATTTATTTGGAATTAATAATATTTATGCCTGAAATGATGCTCTTGAGCATATTAATTTATGGTGATGGATTGTTGATTCTCTTCCTGACATCCACTGGGTTATTTATCAATATTTTAATATGGGTGAATAATTAATGACAATATTGGTCATCAACCTATGATATGGTCCACCGATGAAAGGGAGGCATGGTTATACATGTGACATAAATTTGGTTTTCATGACCCTAATTTAGGGTGACACCCCACTTAAGAATTTTTGGTACACTTGGACCCATATTCAAGGTGGGTTTGATCGAGTGCTTAATGGATTGATCATGCTATGATTTCTCATAACCCATACTTCTCCTTTGATATCACATTTTCACCACCGATGGAAGCCTTTCTAGATATTGCTTTATCTGACCACTTGCTGATCAGATTCTGTATTACTTGGATCTTAAAAAAGCTTAAATTACATAAGATACAATTATTTCTTAATATGACACTCTTGGAACATTGGCCAAATGTGGCACACATTAAACTGGTTTGGAATATTATTCCTAGACCTACTCAATAACTAGGAATAACCAAGTGGTGGATGAATGATCTCAATTGGATGGTTATATTTCTATGCATATATGGGTATAAATTAGCCAATGTTTGGCAAAGATCCTACTTTGCCACCTATTTTGACCTAAGTTGGGTGGTGGCCTCACTAGAAAAACACTTGTTTAGTGAAGCCATCCAACTATAGGTGGATGGATTACACCACAAAATCCAAATTGTTGATCTATACAAATCCCATTGTGCTCAAGTTAGAGATCATATGCATTGGCTCAAAGTTGGTAAATGGGTTTCTAAGAAAATCTTCCACATGTTCAAGACAAAATCCTCTACTCAATAGATGCTATCCATTTAGGATAATGGGTAGAGATTGACAGAGACACCTGAGATGGTTAAGGATTTTGCCAAACATTATCAGCTAGTATTTTCTTCCCAACTTCCATCCATGGAAAGCCAACATACCTTGAACTAGTGCTTCTCAGTGGTTCCCACTAAAGTTACCTCTAGCCAAAGGGTCACCTATGATATTTTCCTCTCTCTGGAGGAATTATTCAAAGCTATGATGCAAATAGTTCATGACAAAGCTCTAGGTTATGATGATTCCATTGTAATATCTATAAGAAAATGTGGGATATAATAAGGGTTGAACTTTACTAGGTCTACCTTGAATCCTTCCAATCATAGACTTTGGGCTTAGCCTTCAACAAAGGGCATATCAAATTCATCCTGAAATATGGTGACCAGGAGCTCATTTGTATTTAGGTAATCATTTTTCTTAATGTCTTTTATAAAATCATTGCCAAGGCTTTGGCTCTTCTTCTTAGGCATATGTTGCCTTCGACCATCCAGCCAGAGCAGACATGCTTCATTCAAGGCCAATATATTTTGGATAATGTTATAACATTGTGGGAGAACATGGAATGGGCTCATGAGTCACATCAAAAGGTCTTGTTCATCAAAATTGATTTTGAGAAAGCTTATGATTGCATTGAGTGGCCATATATCCTTGTTATGTTATAAGCTCTAGGTTTTTATCCCACTATTATTCAGTCTATGTGCATGCTTTTTTCTAATGCCTCAACATATGTATCCATTAATAGAGTCAATTTCAAACCATTTGGCCCTTTCAAATCCATTAGATAATGTTATCGCCTAGTCTTAGTCATGTATGTTCTCATAATCAAAGGTTTTGGTTATATTTTGGCCAATACTCAATTGTAAGGCCTAGTGCATGGAATAACACTTCATGTAGAATAACCCCAACAATTTCTCAATGGGCACTTTGATGATGACTCTTTTCTTATGGTCATAAAGGAAGAGGATGTTGTGGCCAACACTATGTGCTACATGGAGGTATTTTATCTTGCCTCTAGCTCTGCCATTCAATGGTATAAAATGCAATGTTATAGGCAATCCTTTCTTGCACAACCTATTTGGATGGAATAATATAATTGGCACTAGCTACAACTTGATGAGATATTTAAATTTTTGGGAATCCCCTTTGCCTTCCAAGCCTCCCCCTCTCGACTATCACAATACATAGTCAACTATGTTGAAAAAAAACTCTTCTACTGAATCACCAAGATGCTTTCCTTGGCTAAAAAGTTCCAAATTTGCTCAAAAGTGCTTTTAACCACCAATGTGTATTACTCTTCATGTTGGGTTCCCACCGAATAGGCTATTAGCAAGCTCAAGAAGTTATTAAGGGATTTCATTTGGACCAATCTTTCTTATGGTAAGAATTTTCATATATTTTCCTAGGATTATTATTGTCTCTTGTGGGAGGATGGTGGTATGGGCCTCATTGATATCTCTCAACAAGCCTTTACCTTGTGCACTAAATGGATTATTCATGCAATAGATGGAAAAGAAGCCTAAAATAATCTTGCTTGGAATTACACTGCTCAAGGATCCCCCTATGACCTTGTAGCTTGGAAAGGGCTTGGTTTTCCCAATCTCCTTACCTTAGTCACCCATGTCAAAGTGGTGGGAACCTTTGTCATTAAGAGTATCTAGAAAGCTTAGGAAAAAATCAAACCATGGTTGTTATGGAATGGTTCATATTTTAGGGATGGTCTATCCATCAACCAACAATCAATATGGTGGTTGCCTATTATCAATATATATGCAATGCCTCTAGTAGAAGTGCTTTGGATTCATGCATTTAGATTTTATCATAGAGGAATCTGCACTATACAAGACCTTTTATATAAAGAATCTTAGGTTTGGATCCCCTGAAATTATTTCCAAGCTAAATATAAAACTTTTATAGTTGATAGAGAATATTATGATGAGATTTTGATAGCAATGTCAATGGATTTTCTTTACAAGATCTCCGTTAGCTATGCTCATCCTTAATGGAAGGAATAGAAATGGTACAAATTAACTCCATTCATGAATTATACTACTAGAAAAAGATGTGAAAGGCTCTCTCCACACATTCCTATAGTGGTTAAACTCAAGTGGAGGTAGAACATACATTCCTCCACTTTTTTCTGGAAGAAACAATTTGACACTATCTGGTATGCTTGTATAGAGCTAAAAATTTCTCACTTTAATTGGTGTTTGTCAAGGCCTGTCTATTGGTAGAAGGCCAGTCCATTTAACGATTTCTCTTCCCAAATGTCCCTTGTGTGCCCACCTTGAAACCATAATTCACCTTTTTTGGCACTGCTCGAAGGCCCATTTTGCATGGATATAGATTTAGGACTTTTTACAGCCCATTCACTCCATTCCCTTTAGCTAGTGCCATATTATATTTGGTGATAATATGAGTCTACCTCCCTAGTTTACCCAAGTTTGGCATGCTTTCAGAATAAAATTTTTATTCAAGATATGGAAAGAACATAATTCAATGATATTTTCTAATAATTTTACTGACTCTTTATTTGCTACTTATGACAAAACCAATATTGTTTTTAATGTGATTATATAGATACAAGTGCAAAAAAATTAAGTGGATATATAACTTGATTACCTGAAGCAACTCCTACATTATTAGGGTGGCATGCCTTGTACTATTATTCACATTTTACCTTCCCTACTTAGGGACACCCTGCCATGTTATAGGGTGATACTCCTAGGGGTGGTTCTCATTTTAGCTAGCCTTGCCACCACTCCTAGGCTTTTGGTTCTTCACAATAATATCACTCTCCCCATCTAGTTCAATAAGGTGGATGTGGTACTCCCTTTATTGTTTGACATGCTATCTAGGGATATCTACCTTTGCTACCTCATCACAATTAAGGGTGGGGATCCCTGGCTTCGATGGCCTAACCCTAGGGGAGGTTAAGTATGGCAGTTCCCAGTATGGTTCTTTTCAGCCCTTTGATAAAATTTTCTCATGGCTATATTTACACATTTTTCTGCCGTATGCTACTGAAAAAAAGATAATGTTGACTAGGGTCTTCCTGATAGTGACCCACCCATAGCTAGTTTATTTATTGTTTTTATTTAATTTTTAATTTTTTGATGTATTATCTATATTTCTCTAGACATGGCCTAGTTTGTTCATTATTTTTGTGGCCTTGGGACTTTTGTTTCCTAGGCGTGGCCTAGTGTGTCATTGTTGGCATGCCCTATACCACCTTTTTTTGTGAATAGTATTGTATATGTTTTATTTATAATAAAAATATAAGCTCTATTTCATCAAAAAAATAATTATTATTTATAAAAGGTGCTATGAAACTTAGTCACATGTTTCCTTTATGTTTTCACCTACAAATCATCCTATATATCAATTTTATGAGCGTGTGTGTGTTTAGTCTATGATTTTCACGACTTTTTCCAATGAAAATAATGTAATATATGTTTTCTTTCAATTTTTAACTCTTTAATCATGTGTTTCCTTTATGTTTTCACTTACATAGCATCCTATCTCTGAAATGTATGAGCGTGTGGATGTTTAATCTAGGATTTTCATGATTTTTTTGATGGCAATAAATTAATATCTATTTTCTTTTGATTTTCAACTCATTATCATATTTGTATTGTTTTCGATATTTACTATAAGTTTTAATCACACCATCTTCTATGAATCTTCCATATGCATGTTTTCATTTTATTTTGATATGTATGTATGTACACACATCAAAGTGGGGAATTATGTAGACATATAATTTTAATCTATGATAGATTTAGTTATCAATTTGTATTTTTTCAGGGTACTTATATATTTTTTGATTATAAATTCTTATTAAGATCTTATTGGTGAATCTTTTTTATGTTCTAGGCCATGTTTTCTCCCAATTCCTCTTGTTTTCTCTTTCCTCCTAGGTTTTATCTATATTTTATTTTGGCTTTCTCTTTTCTATTGTGTGTCAACTCGTACGCCAACAGGGTCCTAATTTTAATATGAGAAGTCTATAAATATACAAGTTCATTAGTACATATATGAAAATAGAAACACATGAGAAATGAATACCAAGGTCAAGAATTATTAGTAGAAGTCTTACTTTTAGTGAAAGTAAATAATTTAATTATTAGAGCAGAACTTGATTTAAGATGGTATTCTTTATATTACATTATATCATTTTTCATCTAGTGAAAAGTCATTTAAGTATTAGGGATTACATCCATGATTGTTTACTTAATTATATTGAGTTGTGGTCTATAAATGTTCTTATAACAAGAGCAAAATAATAATGGAGGGATAAAAAAAGACCCTTAATAACTCCCTCTTATTTAAAAATTTGTAAGATATTATGAATTAATTAGGGTTTCAAAAAGGAGATATTTTTTCTTGTAATCTACAATGAACATGAGAAAAATGAGTGAAGATATTAGAGCTCAAAAGTAGAGGAACATGGTCATCATATTTATTTCAAAAAAAAACCAAAATTTATAGGGACACAGTTGTACGGTCTTATAAATGCAAAGATACTTATGGTACACTCTTGGTCAAAACATTTTAAAGTTACCTTTTTACTCCAAAAAATATTGCATCAATCAAAAAATATTGGATTGGGTAACTATGCACACTTATGCATGTTTTTTTTGTTATGATTATTTTCAACTATGGTGACAATGTTATACACATGGAAGAAGACCAACAATAATTTAGATATCATAATCAAGATTTTGAAATTACAAAACATGAGTGCAGATGTAGTTTCAATCATCTCTTAAATGTTACATCTCGATTTCACCCTAAGTAATATAATATTTGAATCCATAGATTATTATAGTTATCATTGGATTGTGATTGTTTTGATTTGAGATTTATGACATATACTGGTTATGGGAGCTTGTTAATTTACATAATGAATTGGTTATGTGATAGTTGTACTTTCTTATTTCTATACATTATGTTAGTTTTGCATCATTAGTTTTTGATATATATGATGACTTGAAATAAATACTTACTTATCAAAAGGTGGATGCAAGATTAATCCTACCCTCAGATCATGACAGAGGGAGTATCATCAAAGAGGATGACATAGATAGGATGACTAGGGGATGATATAGGAACTGCTAGTAACTCAAAACACACACCATAGTATAAGAACTTATTTAACTCCATATTTGATCTAGATAGTTTATTTTAAGTGATAATATACTTTTTATATGGTCATGTTTTTAATTGATGCTTATGATGATATGAATTGTGTGATTTTATGTATGATTGTAGTGTAGATATTTATTCATACAATATTGTTTTATGATCATGTAGTCGATGCTTATATTAAATTTGTTGCCTAACATAATGATTAGTTTAAATGATATTTGGTAAATACTTTTGTTTTGATTTGATGTCTTTTTTATAAGAGTATTAATAATTGTGTTAACCATAGAACACTTGAGATATTGAATTTGTATTGGCTATGAATCGAGTGGTAATTAAAAAAATGGTTATTTTGTTTGAAATAGATTATTAATTAGTTTGATTTATTTTTTAAGAGATAATTACCTTTTTGGTTTAAGGAAAAATAACTATAATATTAATGTTAACTTAAGTTATAAAGGCCAATGCATGGAATATGTAGATAAATAAAGGTCGAAAATTATCATTTTGACTAAAGTTAACTTAAATTAGCAATTAGCTAGCCTTTGAATAAAGATTTTAAACATGCATGGTTTTTTAGAAAAAATAATGAAACTCAAGAAGAGTGTAGGGTATGATTTTAAAACTAAAAAAGAAAGTAAAGGGTTGATTTATGCATATTAACATGCATGAGTCATTATATTTAATGAAACTCCAGTAAATATTTTTGAAGTGTAATAGTAAAAAGTAGTGATTATGCATGAAAGAAAGAGCATGGTGATATCAAGTTAAAATATAATGAGGAGGTAGAGAATAAGAAAACCAAGAAATAAAGAGGACAATGATGAAAGTGGAAAATAAGGAAATAGAATAAAGATACAACGAAGAAGATAGAAGGGATTCTACATTAAATGAAGGGGTAGAGTACAACGAAGGTAAAGAAGATAATTTTGGTTCAATTTACATCACCTAAGAAGCAAAGAAAGGTTACTATTGTATTTGTGAACCTTTAAATATATATATTTCATGCTAGAATTGAAATGGTCGAGAAAATATTAGTAAAATAAAACTATAATCGATTTGCTAAGTTTGGATTATGCATAAGACACACATATAAACCAAACTGCATAGAAATCATGTGTAGCATTATATTCACATATATACTAGCTGCACTTTTATGATGCGTATATTTACAGTGGATGAAATTTATATGTATATATATGATGAACCGCATATATATCCTCATACCTTTCAATGACTGGGCTTGAATGAGTCCAAGTCTTATTTGGTAGTTAAATTCATATTCTTTGTAAATAACGAATGATTGATTGGCTCTATCCTTATAATATATTCAAAACTAAAGAGATTATTATAACCCATTAATGCTACACACACACACACACAAATGTTATCAAATACTTAATGCAATGATTTGGGCTGATCATACAACATGCAACAACTTAGTACTAGTTAACAATAGACAATGTAGATGAAATTGCCCCATGCAGAACTGAGTTATTTTACTAAGATGCCAAGTTGTTGTTTTGTGGCACTTTGAATAAGATATCAATTTGAAATTTACTAATAAATTATTATCGTAAAGGTTTATAGATATAGCGACTTATTTAAGATAAATATAGTTCAGTGATAACCTAATTTTTATAGTGACTTACATAGTTCAATAAGGATAAAAATATTATGGCGTTGAATCCTTTTGTGTATATACTTGGAACTTATTAGGAATAACAACCAATGAGGTAGCTACATATGAATAAATTATGGGTATAAAATTAGAGGTGACAATTTGGTTTGGTAAGTAACAATTGAATTTGCTCGGGGATGCTCCTTATGCCTCAAATTTCACCTTCAAAATTACCACAACCTGTGTCTTGAGATGTTATCTCATTTTAGCCTCTCATGATATGATAACATTCTAGTAGAGATAAATCAGTTGAGGTGGGGAGCTAACCATCATGCGTTGAAGTTTCCACATGAAATCAAAAAAATTGGCATCGCTGATATTTCCAACCATATAACATGGCATATGTGTCAATATTTAAGATATATTGTTCTCACCATATAATACATCATACTACTATAATAAAGGGGATGCTATAGGTGGTAAGTATACATATACCTATGTTAATTAGAATACAGGGGATGTTACATGTGGTATTTTTAGCATTGCTAAGAATGACCCTCATTGATACAAATTTTTTTTATGTTGTATTCTCTTTATTTATAACTAATCGACTGTGTCAATAGAGTAGGCATTCTATTATTGCTATAAAGCAAATAATGTGGACTCGTTGTGCAATTGTTCTACTTATCGATTTGGTTCCTTAATATTGAATAGGTATATTTGGGAAATCTATTATAGAGATAAAAATATGAATGAGTATTAGGTTATTAACTCCCTTATCTTATATAATCCTCAAAATAATTAGTGATCTAGAATGTATACGATTGTTAAGATCACATGGAGTTTTAGACTTAAAAATATAGTGGCCCCTTGATATAATATTTATATATCATTTACATATTTATATACGATACATATTATGTTGTATAATTATTTATATATAGGTGTATTGGGTCATATACATGAGCTTGTTACTAAATGGGTGGTTATACTGAGTCTTAAGGTGTTCGGGGGACCATAATTATAACTATAATAAAGTAGTCTCTAGAAACAAAATTTAATTATTTAAATAAAAGAATATAGTATAACTTAGTTATGAGTTATCTAACTCTTGAGAATAGCATGTCTAAGCTATTGAAATATATTTGATGAATTCTTGTGTGGAGTACATATTTTGAGTATATTATGTATATATAAACATATATAGCTTAAAATAATGCATTGTGGTCTGTACTTATAAGTTATAGTCCTTTCTAATGCTAAAATGCAATTTAAATGTAGGGTATACGTGGGTAGTATAATTCGTAATTTTTTAGTTATTATTTATGTATATGGGTTATTTGATTCTTAGAATTATAATACTGGTAGTTTATAAATGAGTAATGTGCTCATGTGCAATAAATTATGAAACTATGGGATGTCATAGAGAATATTTCAGATAAAACTATGGTATAAAAATATGTTATATCCAGGAGGTGCATACTGTAATTATTGTATTTAGACCCACACCTAAATAAATGTATGTGTGTTGGTTATTACTATTATTAATATTTTTTGTGATAGTTAGTAGAACTTTATGTATGCGTGTATACAACCTTGAGAGTGTAACAAATGCTAGAATAGAATATTATGTATTTTGTGAAAATTATGATTTGCTTTGTTGTATCTAATTGATTGAATAGAAGCTTGTGTTTTCACCATGTTTTTAAGTTTACATTATTTAACTAATTGTAAGAAACCAGTGGTTATGTCTTAGAATACTAGACTATGGTCATATGAGTTATCATGGGGTGTATTATATTTGAAAAATATTTGTGGTAGTTGTAATCTAGAGTTAAATGTAAGTTTTAGTTTGGTGGTATAAACTATAGTTATTATTTTTAATATGAGAGAGATAATACTGTAAGATTCATTCATACATTTGTTAAAATAAATGTATGCTTTGATTACTCCTATGTTTAACATGTTTTGTGATATGATTGTTAGTAGGATTTAAATTGAATAAATCATGGGGTTAAATTATGTTAACTAATCTCACATTGCTGATACTAAGGAGTGAGATGATCTTCACTGGCTTACTAGCATCACAATTCTAGATAAAGGCAATCCAATCAAGTGGTGTGTATGAAGTTGATTGATGTCTAGATTGATATTAATTATATATTACTATGAAAAGTATGTTTAGTGACAAATTATTATTTCTTGAGTATGATTTACATGTTTTTACAATATCTTACAATAGAACATGTCTTTTATGATACGCTACATGTTTAGTTTTAGAAATCATACATCACATGGGTACTTGCTTTTTATTATGAGTTCTTGCACCGTCAGTATCTACTCATCCATGAAGGGAAGACCATTCTATAATGAGATTAGTGCAGGGGATCCTTAGTCCATGATTGATGTAAAAAAGCATTCAGATGATTCTCTCCCTCCCCACAATAGTATTAATTTTGAAAAAACTCTTGAGATTTTCATAAATACCAGAGAGACTAGGTAAACTCATGCTCTGAGGAGCCTAGTATCTTATTTTTTATACATTGTATTTATTATTGAAATCATTATCAGGAAGAATTTTAATTACCTATTAATTGTGGATTGATAGTAGTGGTTGTGTATTTTACCAACAGTGGTTGGTTATTTGTAATTACCTTATATGATTGTAGTATGATACGTTTTCACATATTGATAGTGATCAATGACTGTTAGATGTAACTTGATTATTTATAATTACTACTCTTAGAGTATTTTATATGATAACTTTTTAAATTTCTATGGTGTAATCTATTTATAGTATATGTGGTTAAAAAAATTATGTATTTATATTTAACACCCAGTAGGGTTGTTACATGTAGTATCAAAGCTAAGTTCAATTCTAAGACCTAATGAGTCCATTAGCATTTTCTTTCTAATTATTATAAAAGATAATTGTAAATGTGCGTGTGGTATACTGAGTGTGTACCCTAAGAGCATTCGTACCCTCTTGGAGTTGTTAAAGGGTTGATTTATCAAGTGTCTCATTAGTGATGGTTATTTAAGGTGTTTAGGTAGGTAAGTGCATAACATAGTTCATGAGTGGTGAATAAGAGATTCCTACCATAATCAGATCACTTAGATCGGATACCTCAAGTATGATTACATCCTTCTTAGTAATCGAATCACCTTCACCATTTGTGTTTTATGTTGTGAGTTTTTTTAAAATAGTGGATTGCTTCTCACTTAAGTATATATGCATTAGTTGATGTCTATATATACAAATCCTAGGAATGTAAAATTTTATAAGACTTATTTTAGTTTGTTACCCGCTAGTGTGATGGTAATTTTCTTGTAGTTGAGTGTAGATGTCTCGGTTGAGAATTCCTTTATGTTAGGAGTTTTTTATGTGGATTAGTATTTTCCTTCTAGTTTTGGAAGTAGGTTATGATACTACATTTACAAGTTTGGTAAGTGAATAGTGATTTAATAACCTGGGTTGCAATATTTATTTTTAACATGTGAAGGTATGTATGAGTTTTTTTTGAGATGTTAGTTCTCTACTTTTCACTTGAGATTTTTAGAGTCACTACTTTATTTAACTTATGAACTTGACCATGAGGAATGGTGAACCTTGAATTTAAATTAGTTCTAGTTGATTTTAATTATTATGTTATTATATACCTTTATTTAGACTAATATTATTCTCTTTTTGAAGCATGTTATTTTGAAGAGTTATTTATTTACCTTTTATATGGAGTAGGTAGAGTATGGGATGTGTAGAACATTTTAATAGTCTAAAAATAGTTGAGATAAACTTTTAACTTGATGAGTTCTAGCTGAGCAAACAGGGAGACATTGTCTTGCTTTATAAGGTTCTAATGATGGTGTGATCATTGGCCTTTGTATGTTATATTAATTTTAACATTATTTATTTTTAACTATGAATATAACCCTATAAGATAAGTTGTAACATATTTTGAGTTAGTAAAAACTTAATACAATTATAGAATGATTGTATGATTTTTATTAAATGTATGTTGGTACATATAGAATTATTTATCATATAGTATTGCTTTCTATTATCTGTTAGTATAGAATTATGATTCATAGAACCTTGTTTACATTTTGGAGATCATCAGGTCATAGAGACCTAAGAAAAGAATGATGAATTAGGAATGTGAGTACTAAGCTATAAGAGTGGATCCTACTTAGCCTCACATTGACTCGGTAATTACTGAGTTTGGATATGATAGATGGACTTGTCAAATCCAAAATTTGACAAATGGACTTGTCAAATTTAGTCATATGACCATATACATGTATATTGTGGATGGTTATTCTATAATTTTATATATGTTGAAAATGTAGTATTTTCAGTTCCTATTCATCATCATACTTGTTAGGAGCTACATAAAATAGTGATAATATTGACATATTATACTTGTTAGAAGCTATGTGGAATAATGATAATATTAACTTATACACATCATTCTTTCTAGGTTTCTTAATTACTTTTCTTTGAAATGATAAAAACACTCTTGGTTAGAGAGGTGTAAAGGGGCTGAAAGGTTTTATAAAACTCTACTTGACCATTTGTTTTTATTTTTTGTGATGATATCATATGGTTTTGGGAAAGTTAGTTAAAGTTTCATCAAGGTTCTAGATCTCAAGATGATCATGATAGAACCAAACATAGTATTTGACAGTCATAAACTTTATTTGTGTAATAGAGAAGTGTCATAGTGCAAGGTCTTTTAGGACTAATACTCTAAGAATAATGCTACTTAGGAGGACTATGATAAGTTCTAGAAAATAGTTTCATATTTATTTGCATGATTTGATACTAGATACTATGTTTTTATTTTATTAAAATGTGTTTATTATTCATAACTATTATTTGAATAAGTGTCATCAAGATGATGACCAGTTTTATGGGAGAAGTTTATATTCTAATTTCAATCTAAGTAATATAACCTTTGAATCCATAGATTATTATGATTATCATCAAATTGTAATTGATTTGATTTGATCTTTATGACATATATTAGTTATAAGACAGTGATTTACTGATTAATTTACATAGTAGATTGATTATATAATATGTATTTTTTTAATTCTATACATTATGCTGGTTGTGCATCATTAGTTTTTGATATATATGATGTCTCGAAATAACTATCTACTTATCATGAGGTGGATGTATGATTGATCCTTCCTTTATATCATGACAAAGGGAGAGCATCATCAGAGAGGATCAAGTATATAGGATGACTAGGAGATAAATGAGGAACTGTTAGTAACCCAATACACACAACAATAGAATAACTTGTTTAACTCTCTATTTGACTAGATAATTAGCTTATTTTTAGTACTAATATACTTATGCTATGATGATGTTTTAAATTGATGCTTATGATGATCTGAATTATGTGATTTCATGTCTGATTATAGTGCAAAGATTTATTTATATAATATTGTTTTATGATCATGTAGTCGATGCTTACACTAAACTGGTTGCCTAACATAATGACTGGTTTAAATGATATTTGCTAAATATCATTGTTTAAGAATAATGATACTTTGGAGAACTATGATAAGTTCTAGAAAATAGTTTCATATTTATTTGCATGATTTAATACTAGATACTATGTTTTTATTCTATTAAATTGTGTTTATTATTCATAACTATTCTTTGAATAAGTGTCATCAAGATGATGACCAGTTTTATGGGAGAAGGATTTTATATTCTAATTTCAATCTAAGTATTATAACCTTTGAATCCGTAGATTATTATGATTATCATCAAATTGTAATTGATTTGATTTGATCTTCATGACATATATTGGTTATAGGACAGTGATATACTGATTAATTTACATAATAGATTGATTATATAATATGTATTTTTTTAATTCTATACATTATATTGGTTGTGCATCATTAGTTTTTGATATTTTACTTATCATGAGGTGGATGTATGATTGATCCTTCCTTTATATCATGACAAAGGGAGAGCATCATCAGAGAGGATCAAGTATATAGGATGACTAGGAGATAAATGAGGAACTGTTAGTAACCCAATACACACAACAATATAATAACTTGTTTAACTCTCTATTTGACTAGATAATTAGCTTATTTTTAGTACTAATATACTTATGCTATAATGATGTTTTAAATTGATGCTTATGATGATCTGAATTATGTGATTTCATGTATGATTATAGTGCAAAGATTTATTTATATAATATTGTTTTATGATCATGTAGTCGATGCTTACACTAAACTGGTTGCCTAACATAATGACTGGTTTAAATGATATTTGCTAAATATCATTGTTTAAGAGTAATGCTACTTGGGAGGACTATGATAAGTTCTAGAAAATAGTTTCATATTTATTTGCATGATTTGATACTAGATACTATGTTTTAATTCTATTAAACTGTGTTTATTATTCATAACTATTATTTGAATAAGTGTCATCAAGATGATGACCAATTTTATGGGAGAAAGATTTTATATTCTAATTTCAATCGAAGTAATATAACCTTTGAATCCGTAGATTATTATGATTATCATCTGATTGTAATTGATTTGATTTGATCTTTATGACATATATTGGCTATAGGATAGTGATATACTGATTAATTTACATAATAGATTAATTATATAATATGTATTTTTTTAATTCTATACATTATGCTAGTTGTGCATCATTAGTTTTTGATATATATGATGTCTCAGAATAACTATCTACTTATCATGAGGTGGATGTATGATTGATCCTTCCTTTATATCATGACAAAGGGAGAGCATCATCAGAGAGGATCAAGTATATAGGATGACTAGGGGATGAATGAGGAACTGTTAGTAACCCAACACACACCACAATAGAATAACTTGTTTAACTCTCTATTTGACTAGATAATTAGCTTATTTTTAGTGCTAATATACTTATGCTATGATGATGTTTTAAATTGATGCTTATGATGATCTGAATTATGTGATTTCATGTCTGATTATAGTGAAAAGATTTATTTATATAATATTATTTTATGATCATGTAGTCGATGCTTACACTAAACTGGTTGCCTAACATAATTACTGGTTTAAATGATATTTGCTAAATATCATTGTTTTGATTTAATGTATTTTTATAAAAGTATTCATAATTACATTAACCATAAAACACTTGAGATATTAAATTTGTTTGACTATGACTTGAGTGGTAATTAATTAAATAGTTATTTTTTAAAATGGATTATTAATTAGTTTGATTTATTTTTAAAGAGATAATTACCTTTTCCATTTAAGTTTTTTTTTTTTTTTAAAAAAAAAAACTATAATATTAGTGTTAACTTAAGTGATAAAGGCCAATGCATGTCTAAAATTATCATTTTGACTAAAGTGAACTTAAATTAGCAATTAGCTAGGATCTGAATAAATATTTTAAAATGCATGATTAAAAAAAAAAGAATGAAACTCAACAAAAGTTTACAATAAGATTTTAAAACTAGAAAGAAAAAAATAAAGGGTCAATTTATGCATATTAACATGCACGAGTCATTATATTTAATGAAACTCCAATAAAGATTTTAAAAGTGTAATAGTAAAAAGCAGTGATTATGCATGAAAGAAAGAGGTCAATGATAGCAAGTTAAAATACAATGAGGAGATAGAGAGTAAGACAAACAAGAAATAAATAGGATGGTGATGGAAGTGCAAAAGTAGTAAATAGAAGAAAGAGAAGAATATAGAAGGGATTCTACATTACATGAAGAAGGTGTAGAGTACGATGAAGGTAAAGAAGAGAATTATGGTTCAATTTGCATCACCTGGGAAGTAAAGAAAGGTTAGTATTTTATTTGTGAAACTTTATATATATATTTTGCATGTTCGAATTGAAATGGTCTAGAAAATATTAGGAAAATAAAATTTTAATCGATTTACTAAATTTGGTTTATGCATAAGACAAACATATAAACCAAACTGCATAGAAATTATGTGTAGCATTATATTCACACACACACACACACACACACACACACACACACACATTTTGCATGTTCGAATTGAAATGGTGTAGAAAATATTAGGAAAATAAAATTGTAATCGATTTACTAAATTTGGTTTATGCATAAGACAAACATATAAACCAAACTGCATAGAAATTATGTGTAGCATTATATTCACATATACACTAGGTACAATTTTTTGATGCATATGTTTATAGTGGCTGCACTTTATATGTATATGTATGATGCACTACATATATATCTCACACCTTTTAATGGTTGGGCTTGAATGAGTCCAAGTCTTATCTAGTAGTTAAATTCTTATTATTTGTAAACAACAAATGATTGATTGGCTCTAACCTTATAATATATTCAAAACTAAAGAGAATATTATACCCCATTAATGATTGATATATATATCATTTTATTAAATACTAAGTGCAATGATTTAAGTTAAGCATACAACACCCCATAATGACTTAGTATTGGTTAGCAATGGATAATGTAAATGAAATTACCCCATGTAGAACTGAGTTAATCTACTAAGACACTGAGTTATTATTTTGTGGCACTTTAAATAATATAGAAATTTGAAATTTACCAACAAATTATTATCATAAAGGTTTATAGATATAGTGACTTATTTGAGAGAAAAATAGTTCAGTGATAACCTGATTTTTATAGCAATTTATATAGTTAAATAAGGATAAAAATGTCATGGCATTGAAGCCTTTTGTGTATAGACTTGGAAATTAGTAGATATATTAACCAATGAAGTCAGTACATATAAATAAATTATGAGTAGAAAATCAAAGGTGACAATTTGGTTTGGTAAGAAATAATTGAATTTCCTTGGGGATGCTTTTTATGCCTTAAATTTCAGCCTCAAAATTACCACAACCTATTTATTGAGATGTTATCTGATTTAGCCTCTCATGATATGATAACATTCCAACAGAGATAAATCGGTTGGGGTGTAGAGTTAACCATCATGCGTTGAAGTTTCTACTTGAAATTAAAAAAATGGCATCGTTGATATTTACAGCCATATAACATGGTATATGTGTTTATATTTAAATTATATTATTCTCACCATATAGTATGTCATACTACTATAACATATTATAGGAGATAAGTATACATATTACCATGTCAATTAGAATAGAGGAGATGTTACATGTGATATATGTAGCATTGTTAAGAATAACCCTCGTTGATACAAATTTTTATTATTTTGTCTACTATTTATATTTAACTAATCGGTTGTGTTGACAGAGTAGGTATTATGTTATTGTTATAAAGCAAATAATGTGGATTGGCTATGTAGTTGTTTTACTTATTGATTTGATTCGTTAAGACTAAGTAAGTATATTTGGGAAACTTATTGTAGAGATAAAAATATGAATGAGTATTAGGTTATTAAATTCCCTATCTTATAGAATCGTCAAAACTTTTTGTGATCAAGAATGTATATGATTGTTACGAACACATGGAGTGATAAAATTAGAAATAGAATGGCCCTTTGATATAGTATTTATATATCATTTGTGTATTTATATATGGTACATATTATGTTATACAATTATTTGTATATAGGTGTATTGGGTTATATGCTTGAGCTTGTTACTAAAGGGGTGGTTATACTGAGTCTTAAGGTGTTTGAGGGACCATAAGTATAACCATAATAAAGCAGTCTCTATAAATGAAATGAAATTATTTAAATAAAAGAATATAGTATAACTTAGTTATGAGTTATCTAACTCATGAGAATGACATATCTAAGCTGTTGAAATATTTTTGATGAATATTTGTGTAGAGTACATATCATGAGTATATTATGTACAAATAGTTAGACATATTTAGCTTAAAATAGTGCACCACGGTGTGTACCTATAAGTTATATTTTTTTTAATATTAGAATGTAATTTAAATATAGGATATACCTGGATGGTATAATTTATATTTGTTTAGTTTTTATTTATGTATATGGGTTATTTGATTCTTAGAATTATAATGCTGGTGGTTTATAAATGAGTAATGTGCTCATGTGTAATAAACTATGATATTATGTGATGTTATAGAGAATATTTCAATTAAAATGATAGTCTAAAAGTATGTTATAGCTGGATAATACATACTGTAATTATTGTATCTAGACCCACATCTATGTAAATGTATGTGTGTTGTTTATTATTATTAGTATGTTTTATGAAAATTATTAAAAGTTTATGTATGAGTGTATGCAACCTTGAAATGTAACGAATGCTTAAATAGAATATTATGTGTTTCATGGAAATTGTGAAATGCTTTGTTATATCTAGTTACTTGAATATGAGCTTGTATTCCATGTTTATAAGATCATTTTATTTGATTAATTGTAGAAAACTAGTAGTTATGTTTCAGAATACTAGATTATGGTAATATGAGTTATTAGGGGTGTGATATGTTTGAAAATAATGCTAGATAAGGACAACCTGATCAAGTGGTGTTTATAAATTTGATTGATGTCTAGATCATTGTTAATTGTATATTACTATGAAAAGTATGTTTAGTGAGATATTATCATTTTTTAGAAATCATACAACACATGGGTATTTACTTGTTACTTTGGATTTCATACCATACGCATCTAATCATCCATAAAATAATGACCATTCCATGATAGGATAAGTGCATGGGATCATTGGTCCGTGGTTGGTGTGAAAAAATGCTCAAATGATGCTCTCTCTCCCCACAATAGTACTAATTTTTAGATAACTCTTGAGATTGTCACATATACTAGAGAGACTAGGGAAACTCATGTTCTGGGGAGCCTAGTATCTTATTTTTTGTACATTGTATTTATTATTAGAATAATTATTATGAATAATTGTAATTACCTATATACTTGGATTGATAGTAGTGGTTTTGTATTGTACCAATAGTGGTTGACTATTTGTAAATATTTTCTATGATTATAGCATGATGCATTTTCACACATTGATAGTGATCAATGACTATTAGATGTCACATGCTTATTTACAGTTATCACTCTTGGATTATTTTGTATGAGCACTACTTGGATTTTTGTGGTGTAATCTATTTATAGTATATGTATTTAAAAAAATATATATATTTGTATTTAACACCCAAATGGGTTGTTACATGTGGTATCATAGCTAAGTTCAAATTCTAGGATCTAATGAGTCCATTAACATTTTTGTATCTTTTTGGTTATCAAAAAGGATAATTGTGAATGTGTGTGAGCTATATTGAGTGTGTACTCTATGAGCATTCATACCCTCTTAGAGTTGTTAAAGTGTTGGTTTATCAAGTGTCTCGTTGGTGATGGTTATTTAAGGTGTTTGGGTAGGTAAGTGCATATTCATATTTCATGAATGGTAAACAAGAGATTTTTATTATAATTGGATCACTTAGATTGAACACCTTGAGTATGATTATATCCTTCTTGGTAATCGAATCACTTTTACCATTTGTGTTTTGTGTTGTGAGTATTTTAAAAATCATGGAGTGCTTCTCATTTAAGTATATATGCATTAGTTTTGTGTCTATATACACAAATCTTAGGAGTGGAAATTTTTATAACACTTTTTTTTAGATTGGTTCCCCCTAGTGTGATAGTAATTTTCTTGTAATTGAGAGTAGATGTCTTGGTTGAGAATTTCTTTGTGTTAGGATTTTGTTTATGTGGATTAGTATTTTCTCTCTAGTTTTGGAAGAAGGTTATGATACTACCCTTACAAATTTGGAAAGTGAATAGTGATTTAAAAACTTGGGTTGTGGTATTTCCTTTTACCATGTGAGGGTATACAGGAGTTTTTTTTTTTTGAGATGTTAGTTCTTTGCTTTCCACTTGTGAATTTTAGGGTCAATAATTTATTTAACTTATGAATTTTACCATGAAGAATGGAAAACCTTGAATTTAAATTAATTTTAGTTGACTATAATTATTATGTTATTATATATGTTTGTTTAGATTAATATTATTCATTTTTTTTAAAGCATGTTATTTTGAAGAGTTATTTATGTACCTTTTTCCAAGAGCAAGTAGTGTATGGGATGTGTAAAACATTTTGGTAGTCTAAAAATGGTTGAGATAAAATTTTAACTTATTGAGTTCTAATTGAGCAAGTACGAAGACATTGTCTCTCTTATAAGGTTCTAAGTAGAGTGTGATATTTGGCCTTTGTATGTTATGTTAATTTTAACTTTATTTCCTCTTAACTATGAATATAACCCTATAGATTAAGTTGTGAGATATATTTGGTTAGTGAAAAATTAATACAATTACAGAATGATTGTATGATTTTTATTGAATGTATGTTGGTACATATGAAATTATTTATCATATAGTATTGCTTTCTATTATCTATTAGTAAAGAAGTGTGATTGATAGAACCTTATGCACATTTTAGAGATCATTAAGTCATTGAGACCTAAGGAAAGAGTGGTAAATTAGGAATGTGAGTAGTAATATATAGGAGTGGATCCTACTTAACCTCCACATTAATTTGGTAGTTACTAATTTTAGATCTAACAGATAAACTTATCAAATCCAAGATTTGGCAGGTGGACTTGTCAAATTTAGTCGTATGACAATATGCATGTATATTGTAGATGGATATTCCATAAATTTGTATGCGTTGGAAATATAGTATTTCTATTTCCTACTCATCATCATACTTGTCAGAAACTCTATAGAGTAGTGATAATATTGACATGTTAGACTTATTAGAAGCTACACAAAGTAATGATAATATTAACTTATACACATCATTCTTGCTAGATTTCTTAAGTACTTTTATTTGAAATGAGAAAAATACTTTTTAGGTTAGAGAGATGTGCAGAGCGGTTGAAAGGTTTTGTGGAACTCTCCCTGGCCATTTTTTTTGTGATGATCTCATGTGTGTTTGAGGAAGTCAATTAAATTTTCATCAAGGTTGTGGATCACAAGATGATCATGATAGAACTAAAAAGAGTATTTGACACTTGCAAACTTCATTTATGTAATAGAGAAGTGTCATAGTTTAAGGTCTTGTGGGACCAATACTCTAAGAATAGTACTACTTAGGAAGACTATGATGAGTATATTAAAGTATATACGATAATGAAATAACAAACCTTCATAGTTAAGGGTTTGGGACTAAGAACAGTCCCCATCTTGCAAGGTGATATTTTTAGAAAGATTCTTGGAAGTGTTTATATTCACTAGGATCCTGGCAAAAGTAGTGTGATAAAAGTGATCAGTAGCTAAACACATTTATAGATGCTCCCAAAGTGCATTGCAAATAGACTTATGGTTAAATTCGGTCAAAAACTAAAGAGGGAGATGAGGTAGGTGAACCTAAATGGGTTTTAAATTAAGTGGTTCAATGGGGGGATTAAAGGCAGGAGACCATTGTTTGATGATGGGGGGGTGATGATTCAGGCACTAGAATTGGTTTTGAATCTTTTCCTTGTTCTCAATATTATGAAAGATAATAATAAAAAAACTTTTTACACAAGGGTAATTATCAAGACTACCTATTAGGAGGGGTTTTCAATGCTTCGAGATCCAAACATGAAGCTCTTAAAGTTTTGGCCAATGATTCACGTATCCATAGATGACACCTAGGGTTACAAAAAATTCTTCTGATTTGATCACTTGTCTAGAATCCTCCTCATGAAAGATCACAATATGGTCTGAATATGCAAGTTTGATAGATTTGGGATATGCTCTTGAAACTATCTTATGAGATACTACCTAAATGAAGGATTTGAATCCAATCTTTAGAATTTTTGAGTCTACTATAGCTTCCAGCTCCATGACATCCAAAGCTCTGTTAGTAGCAAGGGAGTCATTTGTATCTGTAGATCTGGTTGATATTTACTTTTACATCTGATTCTTCCTATAGATCTATGTTGAGTCAATCTACCTTGCATCTACAACATCAATCTTTCATGCAAAGTTCAAATTTTGCATGACATCAGTTTAAAAGTAGGTATTAGTATACATACAATTCCTATAAGGTCACTAATTAGTTTGAAAATCCCCAAAAATATAAAAATAATTATTGAATTTCCCAAAATAGATATTAGATGTAAATGTTACACTCATAATTTTATGTTCAACATTAAAATCTTAAAGCAATTATATTAGATTTTGAAAAGTTTTTTAAATAATAGTTCTTATAAAAATCTGAAACCAATTCCAACTGACGTAGAACAACCTTAATTTATTATACTTTGGTATAATAAACTTAAAATACAAGATTACATTTTTATTTTATTTATATTAAATGATATAATAAAATGAAAATATAAAATCAATCAAAGAATTAATCAAAGATTAGATCCCCAATGGGCGAATGTCACATGTGACCAATAAAAAATATGCAAAAAATCACAAATAACAACAAATTCTAATATAAAAATGAGATACACATAATATTACACTTAAACTATTATCGTTGATGAAAAAGAACACCATCAAATTTGACTCATTAACCCAATTGAGCTCTTATTCATGGAAAAAAAAAGTTAAAAGAAAGAATAATTCCAATTCCAAGATGTTTGGAAAGCCATACGAGATCATCTACGAAAATGAAATTGCATTGTAATATTTTAAATCATGCTAAAATAGTGAAAATTAGATAACTTTGTAACTAGATGGGAATTTGGGTTGAAACTTGTCTAACATAGTGAATTTAGTATTTAGAGGATATGTTTGAAATTTTAGGCCATCCAAATTTGCATGTAAAAGTTGTTATGAAAAGAATGTTGTTATTTATTTTTAATTTTACATGTGAACTTTAATTTCAAGTTAAAATTTATTTAAATAATTTTATGTTAGGTATGAAGTCACTATTTATGAATCACTATTCATGACCACTATTCATGGTGATGTGGATGGTTAGTGATGTGGTTGATTAGTGATATGTTAGGGCCCATGAAGGGTCTCTCACATATGATCAGGTTGATGTTATGGGATGGCACATACCACTCCACCAAGGCACATGGGTTTTATCCTTGGTATTCACATGGGTTTGTCATATGGTGAACAAGACAAAGCATTAGGTACAGGTCCAATTTTTAAGGGACCTAATGGTTCACATGTGTGGAGAAAGTCAAAAGGTGATTGTAACACCTTTTCGACTTTGGTGTGCACATGGAAGAAGAAGGAAAGAGTTTACTATTGTTTATTGTCCTCATATGTCAAGTGGGAGACAATATTTGGAGTCACATGGAAGTGGCTTGGATCTTGTTTAAAGTAGATGTTCAAATTTTTTGACTCTTGCATATGGAAGCAAAAATTTTACTATTGATCACTAGTGCTCTCATGAAATGTAGAATTATTTTTAGGCCACCTATGATGTTAGTCTCTCACTCTCTATCTTGTTGTAAATTCTTTAAAACATAAGCTTTCCTTAATATTTCTCATGCAGTTAGTGTATCCATGCAAGATTGTACTTGCATGATTTAAGGTTGGAGTGTGGAGGCTATGTTATGCTTGGTTCACAACCTGAATTCTTTAAGAGTAAGCATTGAGTGCTTGTTTTTATCACTAAAAGGTGTTGCTGGAGAAGCTATTGTAAAAGAGAAATTGCTAAAGTAATGAAGTCTGGAAGCTGCCATTTTGTCTATGGTTTTTCTTTGCACATTGCAAAGTTTATATGTAATCTCTTATGTAATGTGTTCCATCTTATCTCATATTTTTGTAGCTTATTTTTCCACATTATATACTTTCACAATAGGATACATGTCATTGATTTTAACAATTAGTATTGGATTTATTTTATTCCTAACATTTTATGTAATGATTTTATTCATTCAAGGTGAATCAATAAAGATTATGGTTTCAAAAAAAATTGAGTATCATGTACATTGATATTTTTTAGCTTTGCTAGTATGTAGATTCATCAATTTTTATTGGGTCTATGGATCAATGATAGCCAACCCACTCTTACATTTATGTTGTGTACAAAGGGTCCAAGAGATCATAGTTGTGTCTTTCTAACCATCTCATTTAGCCCAAAGAAATTGTCTCACATATTGAATCAATTTAAGATAGAAATATTTGGATGGCATCTAACCAAAAGATCATTACATGTTAGATGCTAGGAAGATGCTATTAATGATTTGAAGATGGTCATCAAGTGATAAGATATTCACCTCCTAGTTGTCAATCTTTTTATTGAATTTTTGAAGGAACTATTCACCTCCTAGTTGCTTCCATTCTTTGGGAAACCAATAAGAGGATTTTTCCATTATAGTGAGAATGAACTCAGGTTTATCTGTTGAAAGGTTAGACTCAAAAGCCATGTAAAACAAATCCATGGGAGATTAGCTTGAAATTCCTTCAAAAATCACATAGATATGTTATACTTTCCCAAGGTATATTATATATTTTATTTGCTAAGACGTAAACTATATGATTTTATCTAATTTATAGATTACATACAATTTTTTACTTTAATAAATAGATGGGGAAATATAATTTGTTTACATAGATTCAGAGACATAAAAGCATGGGGGATTTGTTGGCATGAACCATCTCCATATGTTACTAGAAATACCAAAAATCAATCCAGAAGGCACATAAACCTAAAAAATGATTATATGTTTATAAAAAATGGACATCAATTATAAAAAATATGTCTTTAGATCCATAGGTTTAATACTTATACCCTAAAAATGTCTAAGTACTGATCTGATTAGATTTTGAAAAACTATTTTCCACATCATAAGGTGGGTAATTTTGAGACCAACTCTATCAGATGTTGAGTGACCCTAATTTATTATATTTACTAAAATAAATTTAAAGTATAAGTTTAAACTTATACTTTACATTTAGAATAGTAAATATAAGATTCTAGCCATAATTGCCTTCATGTGCAACTCCCACATGCTTTTATGTGAAAAATAACAGGAATGCAACCACGTTATCTATAACACAATTTCATTATCTATAACATGATCGCGTTACTTGTTAACCAAAATTCACTCAATTTGTTCAAATGTGAAAAATAATTGTAACACTATCACGTTTTTATTTTACAATAATGCGATCGCATTATCTATTAATGTAATCACATTATTTATTAATGTGATTATGCTATACATTAACATAATCATGGTATGTGAATTTGAAATCAATTACCATGTCTTTTGTCTTGGGAATGGCTTGGATTCCGAAGCCAAAGGATTATACTATCAATGTACATCCGAGTTTTGAAAGGTATGAAAATAAACAATAAATTTCAACTTTAATTGCCAAATACACTAAGAATTTCAACATGAAAATTCTAAAAATTAATACCATCACGATGAACACACTCTCCTCTTTCCAAAAATATGATTCTTATATTTTTTGGACTAATTTAAGGTTTATAACTATATATTTATTTCTAACTATGCCTTTTTTAGGCCACTACATGCCGCAAACATATATGTCTATACATGTTCATTTAATTTGTGTTTCATTGATCCAAGTGAAAAGAAATTATATGGTGACGTAGTACGCTTAATTCTCCACATATTCAAAAAAAAATTGTTTTTCATTTCTGTTGAGGTAGTTAGGCTTGACTCACAGATGACTATCCATTTCTTTGTTAGTTTTTAGGATCTATTTACATTCAAAATTCATAAAAAAAAGTATTCATTGAAAAATACAAAAAAATATAGGTGACATGATAAAAGGTTTTATCTAAATTTTCCCCAAAGGGTTTCAAATAATATCAAACACTACTCAAAAAATGGTGCGTGTCATGGCTATCTATCTACTATGTTTTTAAAAAAATTGGAGTTCTTCAAATTTTAGATGTTTGACCTAGTTATACTTAACCATTTTAAAAACTAATTAGTGTATTGGAAACTAGACCCAAAATTTTACATTTTATGTTTTTACACCATCTTCAAATTTAGAGTGTAGATATCTCAAATTATCTATAGAATTTCAAATTTCTGAAATTTCAAAAAAATCATGTCCATGGTTAGTCCACTTTTTATCCCCAAACTTTGTGTACTTACCCTGGCATTTCCTACTTGGTTACCTATAGGAAATCTATGTTTAGAATACCTCATTTCAAAAAAATATCGATGCATGTATATGCATTTCATTTGATGTGTTATCATGATAAAATATTTTGTAGTTATCCAAGATTTAGTTATTTTCTTCTTAATAGGTTGATGCATTATTGCACCCTATGAACAACTACTTTCTTTGTTAATAAAAAATATCGAAGAGAATTTACCAACTACTATTGCAAATCTTAAAGAATGATTCCATTTAATAATTGATGATAAAATTTTTGAAGGCTTGATGAGTTTTGCTTCCACTCTGCAGGGAAATAGATCATATTTGGACAAAAATCCATTGTGAAAGTTAACTAAATCCTTGTTCAGTTAGGTACTTCTACTCTATTTTTTATGTTGAATGTTGTTTACAATAAATGGATCAATTTTCAAAGAGCAATTCTTTCCAAGCCCCTTGAAGATGTACATCAAGCTTATCATTGGTTAATACAATGCATTATCTATAATCTACTTCATAGATCCCTTTATATGGATAATATATTTAAATATTTTCATGAGGAAGTATTATAAAAGTGCTTAGAAGTACAATGCTATTGGTATAATTGTGCAATAAACTTCTCCATTCTACATTTCATTTTTCCAAAAAAGATTTCTTTTATTGAATCTCATATAAAAAGTATAATTTTCAAGTAGGAATATAAACATAGAGGCTTCACACATATTCATGGATTTCTATAGCTAAAAGATACACCCCATATTGATCCATTAGATTTGGAAGATCAAACTGAATATACACATATAAAACCCTATTTTCATATGTATTGGGAGGAAGTGGAGGAGAGTCCTACTATGATATATTGGGAGGGACCATATTTATAGTATAAGGAAAACTTCCCTAGTAGTTGAGTAACTCTTACAAGTGTAAAAATTCCAAGACCACTTTTTTGGCCTAGACTTAAATTTGAAAGAATGTAAAGATGACCACTTAAACATTATTGTTAGTATAAATCTACTATAAAATTGCCTTATTACTAAAAATAACACAATCAATATATTTCAAAAGCATAAATATAATGTAATTATTTAAAAATATCCAAACAACGAAAATGTATAGGGCCATTGAGAATAGTATCTAAACAAATCAATTTTCCAATTGATTGGTTGTTGGTTAAAATACATGAAAATTCAATGGCTCCATTTTCCAAACCCCAAAAGCTCATTAACAGGTCTAAAATAAGTGCTTAAAAGTTTCATTTGCTACACATTGGGCATATAGAATTAGTAATTCCAAAGTGAATCAGTCTCTCTTCTATCGTGGATATTAGTAGACTAAACACCATATACATTGGGCAATCATAATCTCAAGATTCATTTCTCAAATCAGGTTAGGATGAGTAAGTGATGTGGCTGAAAATAGTCTCAAAGAAATTCTAAGACTATGCTTGAATCAAGACGGAAGAATGAGGCAAAATTAACGCAGAAGTTTTTCTCTCCTAACATAAGCTTTCAATTTCTCCAAATGAAAATACAATATTCTCCACACTACCATGTTCCAAATCGTTCAAATAATAATCTTTTCACCTTACAAATTTTTCCAAGGGAAATGACATAAACCACTATGAAAATTACAATAAGGATTATCATCCTTTTAAAAAGACCACATAAGCAAAAATCATTATTCATGGAAAATTCGCCCACCTTCCATCATGAGGGTAAAAGACAAAGAAAGAGGAGTGGAAGACAAGCAAAATTATGCCCCATATCCCATTTGGGGTCATCACAACCAAGGTTAAGTCTCCTATGTGCAAAAGTTGGCACCACACTCCAAGACTAGTCAAAAAGTTGATGGAGATTCCAATCTTGAATATTGAAATTTGTCCCCCACCATTATGAACCTTCAAAAGATTGATTTATTTTATTTTTTTAACATGCTTTACTTGGCCCCACATGAAAATTTTGATCCATGCCCCATAGGCAATCAAAAATAATATCAATTAACAAAAGTAACAATTTAGAATAGTGCCAATTTGGAATAGTTACAAATAAGGACCACCATGACACCTCACAAAGACACTTCATCACTGAAAACACATCACCAAGACAATTAATTAGAATAGTGGTGCCACATCTTCATCCTCAAGTTGATGTCAACTCAGTGCCTGTGAGTTGATTTGATGGTAACTTAGCCATTTTTCTTTGTTGATCTTCTTCAGATCTCACTCTGTGATCCTAGTGTTGTCTTCTGATGACAATCTTTCTCATTGTACCAAATACCTATTGTATCTACCTTGCCTAGAGTTCATAATCTTCATGTCTATAACTCGTATTATCCTTTCCCTCTGATTCTTTGGAATTTGTTGCTGCCAGTTGATGTCTTCTTCATCCTCCCCTTCATCTGCTTCTCCATGGAAATCATACAAATCTAAAACATTGAATATTGGATAAATATCAAATTGTAGTGGCAAACTTACCTCATAGGCATTGTCACTATTTTTATTTACAATTTTTCAAGGTCTAATATTCTTGCATTTCATCTTCTTGTAGGTTCTTGTAGGAAATATCTCTTTCCTCAAATATACCATCACTAAATCTCACTTCTAAAAATACTTTGATCTCCTTTTAACTTTAGAAACAATCGTATACTTGTCATTACTTTCCTATAATCTCCTTGTCACTTCTTATTGTAATTGATGTATATGCTCTGTAAAAGTCTCAACATTATCTCTTAGTATTTATATAATGGGTAATTGTACCAAATCCAAAACTCCCATTGGATTTCTCCCTAAATCTCCACTATGCCACTCTCTTACAATGTTGTCTCTCAAAGACCCAACTTGAATGAACAAATCATTGATAAATATTACCATTACTCAACCATCTCACCAAAATATAGATTAATATCATACAACTCCTTAATAAACTCAAATCCAACTTCTTCACTTAACAAAGTAGTTATCAACCCAACTATTTTGCTCAAAGCATCAGCTACGTGATTTTGCTTTCCTGATTTATGCTTCAATATAAAACTATATCCCTACAAGAAAGATACCTAGTTGGCATGCCTACTTATAAAATTATTTTGGGTATTCACATATTTCAAAGCCTCATGGTCAGTGTACAAAATAAACTCCTTAGAGACCAAGTAATGTCTCCAATGCCTGAATGCCTAAATAATTGCATAAAATTCAACATCATAGGTAGAATATTTATTTCTTACCTCATTCAAATTTTAACTAAAATATGGTATTGGCTTCCCTTCTTGGCTTAAATTCCCACATGTGAAGAATCATATTAAACTTCAAACACTTTATCAAAATCAGGCAAAGCCAAAATAGGCTTTTCTTTAATATTTCTTTTCAGCAACTCAAAACTCATTGTTGTTTCTCTTGTTCACATAAAATCCCTTCCTTTTATACAATCTGTTATTGATGAAATAAAACTACTAAAAATTGAATTTTATATAAAAATTTGTCAAACCATAGAAACTTCTTACCTCTGTGATTCTCTTGGAAATATGCCACTTAATAATTGCCTTCACCTTATCTTCATCCATTCTAACAACATCTATTGAAATTATAAATCTCAAAGATACTAGACTTTCTTGCATAAACCTGCACTTCTTCAAATTCACTTAGATTTTCTCTTTTCTCAACAATTCTAACACCATTCTGAGATGTTCTAAATGCTCCTCTTTAGTTTTACTAAACATCAAAATATCATCAAAATAAACCACCACAAACTTATGAATGTAATCTCGTAGCACTATGTTCATCACTTTAATGAATGTGCTAGTGCATTACACACCTGAATGACATCACAAACCATTCATATAGTCCATCTCTAGTCTTGAATGTCATCTTACATTCATCTTATTCATGAATCCATATTTTGTAGTAGAAACTTCTTAGATCAATCTTTGTGAAATACTTTGCTCCTACAAGAACATCCATTATGTCATCTAACTGGGGTATAGGAAATCTATACCGAATAGTATTCTTGTTGATGGCTCTACTATCCACACACATTCTCCATCTTCCATCCTTATTTGGAGTCAATAGTGTTGGTGTTGAACATGGACTCATGCTCTCCCTTATTACACCCTTCCTCATCAACTCAATAACTTATTCAATTCTACATGCTCTAATTTTGTATGTTGTTTGATTGGGTAAAGATGATCCTGGGATCAAATCAATGTGATACTCAATGTCCCTTTTTGATGGTAAACCATCTAGTAGCTCATTAGAAATGGCATATACATATGCTTTCAAAACTTCTACAGCTTCTTCTGGAATCTGCATCAAATTTTCACCTTCATTTCTTTCAATTAATGCATAATAATAACCAGCAACTTTCATGTCATCAAAAAATTATTTAGTGGCTAACAAATTTTCCTCTTTTATCTCTTCCTTAAGAGGCAACAATATCACCTTTGTACCATCTTTATGAAATGTGTAAGTATTATTGGCTCCATTATGGATGACCTTCCTATTAAACTACTATGACCTCTATAACAAAACATGGCATGCATCCATGGGAAAAACATCACATCACAACTCGTCCTTATAGCTTTTCCCTATGGAAAACTTAACCAGACATATTTTATTAGCCATGAATTCATTCCCTTTGTTAAACCATGAAATTTTATAAGGACTAGGATGCTTCTCACAATGCAATTCTAATTTTTCTACCATTTGTTTTGAAATCATATTTTCATAGTTATCTCCATCAATGATTACATTGCATACCTTACCACCCGAAGCGCACCTTGTTTATAAAATATTGGTCCTTAGCCATGCATCACCTCCTTTGTTTTTCTCTAGTTATTGCCTTGAATCTATCATGGTTCTTCTCATCATGATTTTTTTCTCCCACATTTACTACAGTAGCTTCAGTAGCTTGATCTTCAATTTTAGCTTCAACCAAGTTAACCCTTGGTTAGTACTCTTATCTTAGTTATTGTCTATGAGGACATTCATTGGCCTTGTGTCCTTCTTCTCTATATATATAATATGTGATAGCACTGGGTTGGTTAGGAAACCAACTTCTTGCACCTCCATATCCACGTCCTCTTTAGAATCCTCTTCCTCTTTGATTATTTTGGAAGCCTTGTCTATTATCTTCTCTCCTCTCTACAACATGTGATGATTCTCCCCTCATAGGGTTAAATCCAACTCTAGTGGTGTTAAAACCATCTCTTCCTCTCATTAGTGTGGATTGTCCTCTTCTTGGAACAAATGTCCTTCTAGTAGCTTGTTTGGTCTACTTCTCTTCTATTTTCAAGTCTAATTGATAATCCACTTCCATGCTCATCACTTTGTGCATGCTAATTTCATCTTGAATGGAATACTTCAATCCATTCACATACCTTGCAGCCATTTGCTCATCTGTTTCTTCATGCTCCAATCCTATGGATAGCTTGTAAAATTCATCTGTGTCATCTTGTACACTCTTCTCTATTTGCTTAAAATTTTGGAATTTTGTGTAGAGGGTTTGGGAGTAGTCTAATGGAAGGAATTTCTTTCTATGTTTCTTCTCCATTTTTCTCCAGGTACTAATTCTTGGTTTGTTCTTTCTTTGTCTCTACTTTTGCAAATGATCCCACCAGATCATGGCATGACCCTTCAACTTGGTACATGAAAACTTCACATTCTTTTTGCTGACATATTTCTCCATTCAAAGAACTTCTCCATGATATTAAACCAATCAACCAACTCCTCTAGTTATAAACTCCCCCCTTAATCAAGAACTTAAATCTTAATTCCATCATTTCTTCCCTCCAATGCTCTGATCATTCTCTCCTCCATTAATAGTGGTCCTTCCCTTTTCAACAATTCTTCTTCATGCTCTTCATCATAAATGGTTTATCCTTTTGTGAAATTATCTGTTTGCCTTCTCCCCATGTTGGTGAACATTGTGACTAGAAGTGACATTTCTCTTCTCAATGCTTGCATATCTTTGTTCATTTGAACCAGTCCTCCTCTTGCTTGTCTTCTTACCATACCTAAAAATGTAAACACAAAAAAAAAATACTTGGATTATAATTGCTCTAATACCACTTGATGTGGCTAAAAATACTCTTAAATAAATTCTAAGGCTATACTTGAATCAAGAGGAAAGAATGAAGCAAAATTAATATAGAAGTTTTTCTCTCATAACATAAGCTTTCAATTTCTCCAAATGAAAATACAATATTCCCCACACTAACACATTATAAATCCTTCAAAAAATAATCTTTTCACCTTACAAACTTTTCCAAGGGAAATGACATAAACCACTATGAAAATTACAGTAAGGATTATCATCTTTTTTTTAAAAACACATAAGCAAAAATCATTATTAATGGAAAATTCGTCCACCTTACATCATGAGGGTCAAAGACAAAACAAGAGGAGTGGAAGACGAGCATAATTATTCCCCATATCCCATTTGGGGTCATCATAACCAAGGTCAAGTCTCTTTTGTGTAAAATTTGGCACCACACTCCAAGACTAGTCAAAGTTGATGGAGATTCCAATCTTGCATAGTGAAATTTGTCCCCCACCATTATGAACCTTCAAATATTGATTGATCTTTTTTTCTGACCATGCTTTACTTGTCCCCACATGAAAGTTTTGACCCATGCCCCATAAGCATTCAACACTAGTAGCAATCAACAAAATTAATAATTAGGAATAGTGCCAATTTGGAAGAGCTGCAAATAAGGACCGCCATGACACCTCATCAAGTGGAACCACCTCACCAAGACGCTTCATCATATGAAAACACATCACTTGGACACTTCATTAATTGGAATAGTGGTGCCACATCAGTAAGCCATGTTTGAGGTGTAGAATTAATATTCCATTGAATGTTTAAATTATCAATATTCAAAGAGAAGGGACTAATAAATTTAATGGCAGGTCATAATTTAAATGGTGGGTCACAATTTTAGCATTAATCTTTCTACCATACTACTAGTTTTAAGAAGCCTCAATTCAAATAAAAATGTTTCCACCATCATAACATCTGGAATAAGTTAATGTATACACATAATAAAAGGCATATCGCAAGTAAGAAACTTATACTTTCTCTACAAAAAAAACTATTGAATCCATGTTGAGAACAAACAAGAGTCCGAACAATGTAAATCTATTTCTTAAAAATGTAAAGAAATTTATACTAGTAGTTTTAGAAAGCGGAAGGATGTTTTTGTTATAAATGTGAGACCAGTAGGTGTAATAATTTCTAATATGGTTTATACCTCAAGTAATCGATGTGAATTCAAAAAATTACAATGGCCAAAAACTTATCAAAGTAAAAAAAACAAAGTGCCAACCACCTACTGTTGGACTTACATTACCACACAATAACTAAATCCAGAACATCCAAGGTTTTAAAACACTAAAAAAAATAAAAAATAACAAAAAGTAAAAGTGAAAGGAATAATCAAATAAAAATAGGATATCTCTAATGTAATAATTTCTAATAGATCAATTCTTGTGCATGTTCCCCACAACTTGAAGCATCCAAAACCTTAAAAATACCCTTAAGTCTAAGGGCACCAACAAGGGGGATGACCGAATGCCATAAAATATCAATTTCTAAGGGTTCCCCATTTGAAAAGGTGTATTTTGAAGTGTTCTGCATGTTTCTCATCAATATGGTTTGTTTCTTCCAAAAATAATATGGGCTTATTTCCCTTCCACATTTGAAAAGGTGTATTGAGGGAATCATCATGCAGGTTCAGAGGGTGATACCACTAGATGCTATTGTCTTTGAAAGAAAGACCATATCTAAATCTGTTTCATCTCCATTTTAAAAATGCTTTGATGTTATTTTGAAATATTTTTGAAATATTCAAAATAACAAAAGTCCCTTGAATCTTGATTTGGGAGGAGGTAATGAGAGGATTATAGAGGCCAACATTCTTCCAACTAATCTTATCATAAGACGAGCCTCTATAAATGTAGTGTTGAAGTAGAATTTTCCAAGTTTTGAGTCTTTTAATGGATTGAACAACCCATTTGGTGAAAATAACAATGCTATATTTTTAGACATCATTGATGCCCATGGCTTCTCCATCTTGTGGGATACAATGTACTTCCCAAGAAACACTATAAAACTCAAATTATTTTGGCAGATTTGATAGGAAGTATTTGAGAAACTTTGCAAGTTTCTCATAGGATGATTTAGAAGGCATCCAAATAATAGCTTAAAACATGTGTGTCACCGAGATTATTACTGAAAATTTTAATTTTTTGAGGTAATTACAAGGGCATGATTATCTAGAATGAAATTTTTATACCAGCTCTTTGTAGAACATATTGCTAAAGTTTTGAAGGAGAGATTTCAAAGGAAAAATGGAAGATTGTGAATTTGAATATCTCCCCCTATTTAATATTAGTTAACCAATTTGACATCAAAATCATATTCTAGATGTAATATTAGGTTTTAGACCATTTCAACTTCAAATCAGTGATTGTAGAATGTGTCCATGCAAGTCAGTGCTTTGTAGAAGGAAGCTTCATCATCATCGAGAGTGAGAAAATGGTCATCAATGAAATGATTCTTAATATTTGATTCTTCTTAATTAGGAGCAAGAGTTTTGATTATTAATATTTGATTCTTTTTAATTAGGAACAAGTGTCCTCAAATGAGACCTTGTTTGGCTCTTTGGGTTAGAAGATAACCAAAATATTTTTATGTCCTACCAACACCACCATTCTAATATTTTTGTCCTTTATTTCACTGAATTACTGATCCATTTCCACAATTCACTGAAAGTTATAAAATTAGTTATTTGTATATCAATTTCAATGTTATGATTATTAATAAATATGATGTGATACTAAATATAATGTGGTAATATATTTATTTATTTATTAATTATGATGTTGTAATATAATGTAATCCATTAAGTAGAATCACACAAAAAATTAATGTGAAAAGAAGTAATCTTTAAAATAATAAATGTAAAAAGTTAGTTTTTTATCTGTGCAATATGTAATATGTAATATAGAATGATAGTTCAATTTACTCTTTTTTTTTTAACTCTTCTTTAATTTTTATTTCTATTACTTTATTTATTTATTTATTACTTATAAATATAATACTCTAAATTTTATATATTATATAAGTTAATTATAATTATTTGTATATTATAATGTTGATGATTTTTTTATAATAATTTATTTTTATAATTATTTATGAATATGATGTAGCAAAATACATATATTACCTATAAATTAATTATAATTATATTAATTAATTAATTATTATGATGTGATATATTTTTTAAATTAATTTAATTTAAAATTTTTATTGTTATGATTATTTATAAATATGATGTAAAATATATATATTACCTACAAATTAATTATAATTATTTATATATTATTTATTTATTATATAATGATATTTTTATGATCATTTTTTTAAAATTTCAAAATTATGATTATTTATAAATATGATGGGATAATGATAATTAGTTATGATTATTTGTATATTATTTATTTATTTATCATAATATGATAATATTTTTTTATGATAATCTATTTTTATAATAAATTATTAAAATATAATTATTTATAAATATGATGTGGTAAAATTTATATATTACTTAACAATTAGTTATGATTATCTAATTATTTATAAATATAATGCAATAAAATTTACCTAATATTGTTTACTCTTATTTAATTTTTATTTCCTTCATTTTCTACATTTTTAAATTATTTTATTTTTTAATTTTATATTATAGACTTTTAAATTATTTTATTTTTTTAAATAATCAAATACTAACATTCTCACTCCATTAATTATATTAAAAAATATTATATATAAACACCTATCCATATAATCAATATAATAATAATATAAAAAAAAATATTATATCTACTAAATATTTAAAATACATATAATGTAAAATATTTGGAAAAAAAATATTTTTAAAATAAATTAATTTCAAAAATAAACTATTTCCATACATTAACTAATGATTTTAAATATTCAACCCAATCCAAACGGGGATTTTTAGCATTGCTTGTTCCGAAATTTGAAAGTCCCAAATCCAATGAGAAAAAACAACCAAAGTAACATATGGATAGGTTATGTTCCCTTAACCACTCCAAACCAATCACAAATTTATAAAACACACAGAACAAGTATTGGCTTGACTTTGGATCCGGCACCCTTAACCACTCTAACTAATCAGATATACAATATAATTGAGTGCCTAGAGAAGTGACATTTTTTTCCAGTACCACCCATTCCATACAGCTTTGGATCCGGCACCCTTAACCACTCTAACTAATCACATATACAGTATAATTGAATCCCTATAGAAGTGACATTTTTTTCCACTACCACCCATTCCATACAATTGTAACCTGTCAACACCAGCGAAATAAATGAAGAGGTAATTTAATTAAATACCTATTCATCACTAAATAATATTAAAATATATAACAAATAGGACGTATTGTTGCTTCAGTAGTAAACTAAAGCTCAGCTTTAATGTATCCTTATAAGAACTCACCGCGTAAGCATATTCAAACTATTTATAATATAAACACTATCATCACACAGTTTTAATGACCCATCTTTTATTATAACCAACCAATTTTCATGGCATTTCATGTGCAAACGTTTTTCTCGTGCCTTATAATCCTTGGTATACCATCGACTCTGTCGCATTCATGCAAAGAAATGCATTTTAATAAGATCAAACATCACGGAAAACATATGATTAAAATGTCAGAAGCAATTAATATGTGAAAATATTTCAAAAAAATCTTTGAATAAATAGTTGTACTCCAAAAATGTTTATGACATCCAGGATCGATGGTCGAATTTAGTTCCTGATTTAAGGGATTATTTTGATTATCTTACTGAGAAAAAAATACCTATGATGCTAAAATTTAATCAGGATTTAGAAAAAATGATAAATTATTGTATGTATGTGTTTCTTTTATGGTTTCACATACACAGCATTTTATATATCTCTGACATATAGACACATTGATGCAGAGGGAGAGAGTAAATCACATGACATTGCAAATTTCTTCAATTAAGACAATCTCTTGTAGCCCTTCCAAAAGACAAACCCAGATGGTTTGAGAGTTTTATAGAGTTTCAAGTCAGACTAGGATCAGTTTTAAATATTCATTATCTTCATATAACTTCAAACAAAGTTGTTTGAATAGGCTCTCAAAGAAAATACACTATCTCACATTTGTCTCTTCACAATTAAAACTCTTTCTTATCGCCCTTCAAAGCACCTTTTCAGGGGATTTTATAAGTATACAAGGTTTTTGGGAAAACAAATTATATTTTTAGATACATATTAAGGGCTTTCAACTCTCTACAAAGTTTGATGATCCAACTTTTAAGGTAGATGTATTTATGCAATTTGATCTTTTCCAAATTAGGACTTAATTAGGTCTCTTCACCTTCAAAACTGAGTTTTGACGTAAAATTGGTCCACACATTCCAAGACTCTAAAAAATCACTTGATTCTCTTTTATAACAATAATACAAAGATCCAAGTGAATTTTCAAGGTTTGGGAAGGACTTTAAGGTGTTAAACCACAAAATGACCAAAATCCTTAAACAAGGTTCTTGCACAAGGTGAGAGGTAGCAAAATGAGGTTTTCATGATCAAAAGTGTGTTTCAAGAACTAAAATCTCTTGGAAAAGTTTTGTGCCAACCTAATACACATTTTCCAATAGGTTTTAATGCTTGATCAACCATAAAAAGTCTATAACTTGAAGATATTTCAAATTTTGGGACTGGTCATCAGACTGTGTGCATATAAAAGAAAAAATAAAATGAAACCTCACCTTCTATATGGATGACTAATAAATCTAACAAGTTTCCATAGTCAAATTAAGACTCTCTATGCCCATCATCAACATTCTGAAATTTGAATTGGATTAAGATTGACTTCTCTGCCTTTCTTGTTTCTTCAATGTGTGCAAAAATAGGATACATAACTGTAGTATGAAATTTGATGTTAGATGACACTTTTAGCCTTCTTCAAGGGTTTTAAGTATTCGTATAACTTATATAAACTTAATAATAACTTATTAACACCATTCAACCCATAAAAATACTTTAAATTAATTAAAAAAACCTTGCACAGTATTGGACACATGAGTGTGTTATACACAGAATTATAAAGAACTAAAAGTCTCTCTCTCTCACACCTATAATGCAATGAACCAATTTGTATTACACTATGGAATCAATTTATAAAAGTAGTCAAAAAAGTCTTCAAATGCTTCTTTCATTTATGAACATTTTGGTTTTAAACAAGCATACTTAGAAATTTGAGATATAGAACCTTCATTTGCAAAATTGATCATCTCTCTGTTTATTGAAGCTAACACCTCCTTCTCTTAATTTGATAATTACTTAATAATGTTCTGGAAATCATTCAAAAAAGTCTTCAAATGCTTCTTTCATTTATGAACATTTTGGTTTTAAACAATCATACTTAGAAATTTGAGATATAGAACCTTCATTTGCAAAATTGATCATCTCTCTATTTATTGAAGCTAACACCTCCTTCTCTTAATTTGATAATTACCACTTAGATCCTCTACATGCAATATAAGTCCCTAAAAACACTCTAACTATTTCTTGATTGTCTCCAACGTAGTCTTAAGCATTAATATGATGCATTTATGAATGTTACAAAAGTTTCCATAACATATAAGACCACAAAGGTGACCAAAAACTATTAAAAAATACTAACACCTTTTAAACACCTAAAAAAACTAAGATCCAACTTTTGAACCTACCAAAATCATGATTTAGACTTCAAAACTATAGCAAGAAATTTAAAATTTTGAATTTGATAGGAAAATGCCTAGAAGTCTCAAATTCAAATTTTATGACCAACTGAAACCTAAAAATGACTCCAAACTCTCATCTATGCCTTATAATATATATAATGAATTAAAAATCTAAAATATTAAACCAAAATTGAACAAAATGGCGATGCTAGTGCATCAAACTACCAACCTTGAAATCTTTCATGGGCTCCTAATCATGAATCATCTTTTCTTGCAATTGTTATTGAAGATATTCTCCTTCATTTCAACAATCCTTCTTTTCTCTCTATACCTCATGGATACCATGTTCTTAGCAAGAGTGTTAAGGATTGGTAAAATGTTATATCCTCTAAAAATATACATCTTTCTTCTTTGAGATCAATCAATCTAGTCTATAAGGCACATACAATAAATACATTAAAGAAAACCACTTCTATATAATATTATTTGATCCACTCCTTTGTATACTGATCCATTCTTTGGTGTGTTTATTCTTAGTACTCATAGAATTTTTTATATCAACCTACCTATCACATGTTTCCACTGCCAAGCCACAAACCACAAGATTAGGGACTGTCAGTTATACACCCCCTGCCACAAACCCCTACCAAAGTGGTGACTATGTCTCATAAGAATTCCCAAGAAGGACAATGGAAAATGATTACGGGGAAGAGAAAAAATGTGATAAGGGGCCTACTTAGATTGGTAATGGGAATATTAATAAGCCTTCTTCTAGTTTTGCACCTTAGGCACATAGACCCATGGCTCTGTCAAATAAGGAAAATATTTGTAGCATGCTCCTTGCCAAAAAAAACAACACCTACAGAGGTAGTGCTGTCTCAACCCCATTTTCAAAGCACACCCTTGGTGGAAAATGTGTTTTCCAATTCTTAAGTATCAACATATGTATTTACAAATGATTTGGATTTTACATCACATATCACTTGGTATGGCACTAGAAAGTGCTCTCATTTCCCCTCCCAGAACTCTCCAAATTGCTCTTGAAGCCCCATTTGTTGGGGTTTATCCAAAGAATCAAATTTTGTGATAGAATTTGCTCAACAACCAAAGTTTCTCCTTGCCAACTAGAGTGTTTATTGAAAAATAGATATGAAGCTCTTTAAGGGATAGATACAGAGGATATGTATCTCGATACCTATAATCTCTGAATTATTTTCCATGAAATTATTAAGGTCTAACAGACTCAGTCTGTAAGTATGTTGTTTGATATTTCAAAAGTAAGTTTATAGATTTAAACATTCCCTACCTTTAGGAAGTGAAGGTCATGTGTTTTCTTCTTGTGGTTGCTACCAGAGTTATGTGGCTTGATAGTTTAGTGCTTTTCAATGAACATGAGGTAGGCCATGGTGGTGTGATGACATTTATTGCACCCAAGTGATGGCATCATTTTGTGATGTCTAAAAAGGACCCATTCCACCATGTCATATGGGCCCTCTTTAATATTGGGAATCATTTATTTGGAATTAATAATATTTATGCCTCAAATGATGCTCATGAGCATATTAATTTATGGTGATGGATTGTTGATTCTTTTGCTGACATCCACTGGGTTATTTATCAATATTTTAATATGGGTGAATAATCAATGACATGATTGGTAATCAACCTATGATATGGTCCACCAATGAAAGGGATGCATGGTTATACATGTGACATAAATTTGGTTTTCATGACCCTAATTCAGGGTGGCACCACACTCAAGAAGTTTGGTACACTTGGACCAATCTTCAAGGTGGGTCTGATCGAGTGCTTAAATGGATTGATCATGCTATGATTTATTATAAACCATGCTTCTCCTTTGATATCACATTTTCACCACTGATGGGAGCCTTTCTATATTTTTCTTTCTCTGACCACTTGCCGATCAGATTCTGTATTAATTGGATCATAAAAAAGCTTAAATACATAAGATACAATTCTTTTTTAATATGACCCTCTTGGATCATTGGCCCAATGTGGCACACATCAAACAGGTTTGGAATATTGTTCCTAGACCTACTCAATAACTAGGATTAACCAAGTGGTGGATGAATGATCTCAATTAGATGGTTATATTTCTATGCATATATGGGTACAAATTAGCCAATATTTGGCAAAGATCCTACTCTACCACCTATTTTTACCTAATTTGGGTGGTGGCTTCACTAGAGCAACACTTGTTCATTGAATCCATCCAACTACAGGTGGATGGATTACACCACAAAATCCAAATTTTCGATCTATACAAAGCCCATTGTGCTCAAGTTAGAGATCATATGCATTGGCTCAAAGTTGGCAGATGGGTTTCTAAGAAAATCTTTGACATGTTCAAGACAAAATCCTCTACCCAATAGATGTTATCCATTTAGGATAATGGGCAAAGATTGATAGAGACACTTGAGATGGCTAAGGCTTTTTCCAAACATTATCGGTTAGTATTTTCTTCCCAAATTGCATCCATGGAAAGTCAACATATCTTGAACTAGTGCTTCTCAGTGGTTCCCACTAAAGTGACCTCCACCTAAAGGGTCACCTATGATAGTTTCCTCTCTATGGAGGAATTATTTGAAGCTATGATGCAAATAATTAACGTCAAAGTTCTAGGTTATGATGGCTTCCATTGTAATTTCTATAAGAAAATGTGGATATAATAAGGGTTGAACTTTACTAAGTCTACCTCGAATCCTTCCACTCATAGACTTTGGACTCAGACATCAACAAAGGGCATATCAAATTCATCTTGAAAGATGGTGACCAGGAGCTCATTTGTAATTGGGTAATCATTTTGCTTAATGTCTTTTAGAAGATAATCGCCAAGGCTTTGGCTCTTCTCCTTAGGCATATGCTGCCTTCGACCATCGAACCAGAGCAGACATGATTTATTCAAGGCCAATATATTTTGGATAATGTTATATCAGTATGGGAGATCATGGAATGGGATCATGGGTCACATAAAAATGACTTGTTCATCAAAATTGATTTTGAGAAAGCTTATGATTGCATTGAGTGGCCATTTATCCTTGTTGTGCTATAAGCTCTAGGTTTTTGTCCCACTATTATTCAGTCTATGTGCATGTTTTTTTCTAGTGCCTCAACATATGTCTCTATTAATAGAGTCAATTCCAAACCTTTTGGCCCTTTCATATCCATTAGATAATGTTATCACTTGGTCTTAGTCATGTATGTTCTCATAATCGAAGGTTTTGGTTATATTTGGCCAATGCTCAATCGTAAGGCCGGTGCATGGTATAACACTTCCTTCAGAATAACCCCAACAACTTCTCAATGGGAACTTTGATGATGAATCTTTTATTATGGTCATAAAGGAAAAGGATGTTGTGGCCAACGCAATGTGCTACATGGAGGTCTTTTATCTTGCCTCCAACTCCGCCATTCAATGGTGTAAAATGCAATGTTATAGACAATCCTTTCTTACACAGCCTATTTGGATGGCATAATATAATTGGCACTGGCTACAACTTGATGAGATATTTAAAATTTTGGGAATCCGCTTTGCCTTCCAAGCCTCTCCCTCTTGACTATCACATTACATAGTCAACTATGTTGATAAAAACTCTTCTACTGAATCACCAAGATGCTTTCTTTGGCAAAAAAGTTCTAAATATGCTCCAAAGTGATTGTAACCACCAATGTGTATTACTCTTCATGTTGGGTGCCCACCAAATAGGCTATTAGTAAGCTAAAGAAGTTATTAAGGGATTTCATCTAGACCAATCTTTCTTATGGTAAGAATTTTCATAGATTTTCCTAGGATTATTATTGTCTCTTACAGGAGGATGGTGGTATGGGCCTCATTGATATCTCTCAACAAGCCTTTGCCTTGTGGGTTAAATGGATTATTCATGCAATAGATGGAAAAGAAGCCTGAAATAATCTTGTTTGGAATTACATTGCTCAAGTGTCCCCCTATGACCTTGTAGCTTGGAAAGGGCTTGGTTTTCCCAATCTCCTTACCCTAGTCACCCATGTTAAAGTGGTGGGCACCTTTGGCATTAAGAGTATCTAGAAAGCCTAGGAAAAAATCAAACCATGGCTGTTATGAAACGGTTCATATTTTAGGGATGGTATATCCATCAACCAAAAATAGATATGGTGGTTGCCTATTATCAATATATATTCAATGCCTCTGGTAGAAGTGCCTTGGATTTATGTATTTATATTTTATCATAGGGAAGTAATATAACCTTTGAATCCATATATTATTATGGTTATCATTAGATTGTGATTGCTTTGATTTGATATTTATGACATATAATGGTTATAGGATAGTGATATGCTGATTAGTTTACGTAATAGATTGATTATATGATAGATGTATTTTTTTAATTTTATACATTAAGTTAGTTGTGTATCTTTAGTTTTTGATATATATGATGTCTCAAAATAACTATCTATTTATCATGAGGTGGATGAAGGATTGATCCTTCCTTCAGAGAATGAAAAAGGGAGAGCATCATCAAAGAGGATGAAGTATATAAGATGACTAGGGGATGAAAGAGGAACTACTAGTAACTGAACACACACCACAATCGAATTACTTGTTTAACTCTCTATTTGACTAGATAATTAATTTATATTTAGAGATAATATACTTATGCTATGATGATGTTTTCAATTGATAGTTATGATGATCTAAATTATGTGATTTCATAAATGATTGTAGTGCAGAAATTTATTCATATAATATTGTTTTATGATCATGTAGTTGATGCTTACACTAAATTGGTTGCCTAACATAATGACTAGTTTAAATGATATTCTCTAAATATCATTGTTTTGATTTAATGTATTTTTATAAGAGTATTAATAATTGCATTAACCATAAAACACTTGAGATATTAAATTTGTTTGGCTATGACTTGAGTGGTAATTAATTAAATAGCTATTTTTTAAAATGGATTATTAATTAGTTTGATTTATTTTTAAAGAAATAATTACATTTTCCATTTAAGTTAAAAAAAAATAACTATAATGTTAGTGTTAACTTAAGTGATAAAGGCCAATGCATGGAATATATAGATAATTAAAGGTCTAAAATTATCATTTTGACTAAAGTGAATTTAAACTAGAAATTAGCTAGGATATGAATAAATATTTTAACATGCACGATTAAAAATAAAAGAATGAAACTCAACAAAAAATTTTAAAATAAGATTTTAAAACTAAAAAGAAAAAAATAAAGGGTTGATTTATGCATATTAACATGCATGAGTCATTATATTTAGTGAAACTCCAATAAAGATTTTAAAAGTGTAATAGTAAAAAGCAGTGATTATACATGAAAGAAAGAGGGCAATGATAGCAAGTTAAAATATAGTGAGGAGATAGACAATAAGCCAAACAAGAAATAAATAGGATGGTGATGGAAGTTCAAAAGAGGGAAATATAAGAAAGATACAATGAAGAATATAGAAGGGATTATACATTACATGAAGAAGGTGTAGAGTACGACGAAGGTAAAGAAGATAATTATGGTTCAATTTGCATCACCTGGGAAGCAAAGAAAGGTTAGTATTTTATTTGGTGAAAAATATATATATATATATATATATATATATATATATATATATATATATATATATATATATATATATATATATATATATATATATATATATATATATATATATATATATATATTGCTTGTTTGAATTGAAATGGTCTAGAAAATATTAGGAAAATAAAATTGTAATCGATTTGCTAAATTTGGTTTATGCATAAGACAGACATATAAACCAAACTGCATAGAAATTATGTGTAGCATTATATTCACATATACACTAGCTACAATTTTATGATGCATATGTTTATAGTGGCTACACTTTATATGTATATATATGATGCATTACATATATATCTCACACCTTTTAATGGTTGGGATTGAATGAGTCCAAGTCTAGTAGTTAAATTATTATTATTTGTAAAAAATGAATGATTGATTGGCTCTAACCTTCTAATATATTCAAAACTAAAGAGAATATTATACCCCATTAATGTTGTATATATAAACACAACATTAATGGGGTATAATATTCTCTTTAGTTTTGAATATATTATAAGGTTAGAGCCAATCAATCATTCATTGTTTACAAATAATAATAATTTAACTACTAGACTTGGACTCATTCAAGCCCAACCGTTAAAAGGTGTGAGATATATATGTAAAATGTTATATATATAGTATAGCATTTTATTAAATACTAAGTGAAACGATTTAGGTTAAGCATACAACATGCAATGACTTAGTATTAGTTAGCAGTGGATAATGTAAATGAAATCACCCCATGTAGAACTGAGTTAGTCTACTAAGACACTGAGTTGTTTTTTTTTGGCACTTTGAATAATAAAGAAATATGAAATTTACCAATAAATTATTATCATAAATGTTTATAGATATATTGACTTATTTAAGAGAAATATAGTTCAATGATAACCTAATTTTTATAGCAAATTATATAGTTAAACAAGGATAAAAATGTCATGGCATTGAATCCTTTTGTGTATAGACTTGGAAATTAGTAGGAATAGTAACCAATGAAGTAGCTGCATATAAATAAATTTTGGGTAGAAAATTAGAGGTGACAATTTGGTTTGGTAAGAAACAATTGAATTTACTTGGGGATGCTTTTTATGCCTCAAATTTCAGCCTCAAAATTACCACAACCTATTTATTGAGATGTTATTTGATTTAGCCTCTCAGGATATGATAACATTCCAACACAGATAAATCGGTTGGGGTGTAGAGTTAACCATCATGCGTTGAAGTTTCTACCTGGAATAAAAAAATGGCATAGTTGATATTTACAGCCATATAACATGGTATATGTGTTGATATTTAAAATATATTATTCTCACCATATAATATGTGATACTACTTTAAGAAAGGGGATGTTACAGGAGATAAGTATACATATTACCATGTCAATTAGAATAGAGGAGATGTTACATGTGATATATGTAGCATTGTTAAGAATAACCCTCATTGATACAAATTTTTATTATGTTGTCTACTATTTATATTTAACTAATTGATTGTGTTGACAGAGTAGGTATTATGTTATTGTTATAAAGCAAATAATGTGGATTGGATATGCAATTGTTTTACTTATTGATTTGGTTCCTTAAGACTAAGTAAGTATATTTGGGAAACTTATTATAGAGATAAAAATATGAATGAGTATTAGGTTATTAAATTCCCTATCTTATAGAATCATCAAAACATTTTGTGATCAAGAATGTATATGACTGTTACGAACACATGGAGTGATAAACTTAGAAATAAAATGGCCCCTTGATATAGTATTTATATATCATTTTTGTATTTATAAACGGTACATATTATGTTATACAATTATTTGTATATAGGTGTATTGGGTTATATGCCTGAGTTTGTTACTAAAGGGGTGGTTATACTGAGTCTTAAGGTGTTCGAGGGACCATAATTATAACCATAATAAAGCAGTCTCTATAAATGAAATGAAATTATTTAAATAAAAGAATATAGTATAACTCAATTATGAGTTATCTAACTCATGAGAATAACATATCTAAGCCGTTGAAATATATTTGATGAATACTTGTGTAGAGTACATATCGTGAGTATATTATGTACAAATAGTTAGACATATTTAGCTTAAAATAGTGCACCATGGTGTGTACCTATAAGTTATATATTTTTTAAATGTTAGAATGTAATTTAAATATAGGATATACCTGGATGGTATAATTTGTATTTGTTTAGTTTTTATTTATGTATATGGGTTATTTGATTCTTAGAATTATAATATTGGTGGTTTAGTAATGTGCTCATGTGTAATAAACTATGATATTATGTGATGTCATAGAGAATATTTCAATTAAAATGATAGTCTAAAAGTATGTTATAGCTGGATAATACATACTGTAATTATTGTATCTAGACCCACATCTATGTAAATGTATGTGTGTTGGTTATTATTATTAGTATGATTTATGAAATTTATTAAAACTTTATGTATGAGTGTATACAACCTTGAGAATGTAACAAATGCTTAAATAGAATATTATGTGTTTCATGGAAATTATGGATTACTTTGTTATATCTAGTTACTTGAATAGGAGCTTGTATTCCATGTTTTTAAGATCAATTTATTTGATTAATTGTAGAAAACTAGTAGTTATGTTTCACAATACTAGATTATGGTAATATGAGTTATTAGGGGTGTGATATGTTTGAAAATAATGCTAGATAAGGACACTCTGATCAAGTGGTGTGTATAAATTTGATTGATGTCTAGATCATTGTTAATTGTATATTACTATGAAAAGTATGTTTAGTGAGATATTATCATTTTTTAGTATGATTTACATATTTGTGCAATATATTGCAACAGAATGGGTTTTATATGATACACTGTATGTTTAGTTTTAGAAATCATACAACACATGGGTATTTACTTGTTATTTTGGATTTTCATACCTTACACATCTACTCATCCATAAAGGAATGACCATTCCATGATAGGATAAGTGCATGGGATTGTTGGTCTATAGTTGGTGTGAAAAAAAGCTCAGATGATGCTCTTCCTCCCCACAATAGTACTACTTTTTAGATATCTCTTGAGATTGTCACATATACTAGAGAGACTAGGGAGACTCATGTTCTGGGGAGCCTAGTATCTTATTTTTTGTACATTGTATTTATTACTAGAATAATTATCATGAATAATTTTAATTACCTATTTACTTGGATTGATAGTAGTGGTTTTGTATTGTACCAACAGTGGCTGACTATTTGTAAATATTTTCTATTATTGTAGTATGATGCATTCTCACACATTGATAGTGATCAATGACTATTAGATGTCACATGCTTATTTACAGTTATCACTCTTGGAGTATTTTGTATGAGCACTGCTTAGATTTTTGTGGTGTGATCTATTTATAGTATATGTATTTAAGAAAAATAATGTATTTGTATTTAACACCCAAATGGGTTGTTACATGTGGTATCAGAGCTACAATCAAATTCTAGGATCTAATGAGTCCATTAGCATTTTTGTATCTTTTTGGTTATCAAAAAGCATAATTGTGAATGTGTGTGAGGTATATTGAGTGTGTACTCTATGAGCATTCATACCCTCTTAGAGTTGCTAAAGTGTTGGTTTATCGAGTGTCTCGTTGGTGATGGTTATTTAAGGTGTTTGGGTAGGTAAGTGCATATTGATATTTCATGAACGGTAAACAAGAGATTCTTACTATAATTAGATCACTTAGATTGAACACCTTGAGTATGATTATATCCTTCTTGGTAATTGAATCACTTTTACCATTTGTGTTTTGTGTTGTGAGTATTTTAAAAATCATGGAGTGCTTCTCACTTAAGTATATATGCATTAGTTTTGTGTCTATATACACAAATCTTAGGAGTGGAAATTTTTATAACACTTTTTTTTAGATTGGTTCCCCCTAGTGTGATAGTAATTTTCTTGTAATTGAGTGTAGATGTCTTGGTTGAGAATTTCTTTGTGTTAGGATTTTGTTTATGTGCATTAGTATTTTCCCTCTAGTTTCGAAAGAAAGTTATGATACTACACTTACAAATTTGGAAAGTGAATAGTGATTTGGAAACTTGGGTTGTGGTATTTCCTTTTACCATGTGAGAGTATACAAGAGTTTTGTTTTTTTGAGATGTTGGTTCTCTACATTCCACTTGTGACTTTTAGGGTCACTAATTTATTTAACTTATGAATTTTACCATGAAGAATGGAAAACCTTGAATTTAAATTAATTCTAGTTGACTATAATTATTATGTTATTATATACATTTGTTTAGATTAATATTATTCATTTTTTTAAAGCATGTTATTTTGAAGAGTTATTTATGTACCTTTTGCAAAGAGCAAGTAGCATATGGGATGTGTAAAACATCTTGGTTGTCTAAAAATGGTTGAGATAAACTTTTAACTTATTGAGTTCTAATTGAGCAAGTAGGGAGACATTGTCTCTCATATAAGGTTATAAGTATAGTGTGATCCTTGGCCTTTGTATGTTATGTTAATTTTAACTTTGTTTCCTCTTAACTATGAATATAACCCTATAGATTAAGTTGTGAGATATATTGGGTTAGTTAAAAATTAATACAATTACAGAATGATAGTATGATTTTTATTGAATGTATGTTGGTACATATGAAATTATTTATCATATAGTATTGCTTTCTATTATCTGTTAGTAAAAAAGTGTGATTCATAGAACCTTATGCACATTTTAGAGATCATTAAGTCATTGAGACCTAAGGGAAGAGTGGTAAATTAGAAATGTGCGTACTACGATATAAGAGTGGATCTTACTTAACCTCCACACTAATTTAGTAGTTACTAAGTTTGATCTGACAGATAAACTTATCAAATCCAAGATTTGGCAGGTGGACTTGTCAAATTTAGTCGTATGACGATATGCATGTATATTGTAGATGGATATTCCATAAATTTGTATACGTTGGAAATATAGTATTTCTATTTCCTACTCATCGTCATACTTGTCAGAAACTCTGTAGAGTAGTGATAATATTGACATATTAGACTTATTAGAAACTACACAGAGTAATGATAATATTAACTTATACACATCATTCTTGCTAGATTTCTTAAGTACTTTTATTCAAAATGAGAAAAATATTTTTTAGGTTAGAGAGATGTGCAGAGGGGTTGAAAGGTTTTGTGGAACTCTCCCTGGCCATTTTTTTGTGATGATCTCATGTGTGTTTGAGGAAGTCAATTAAATTTTCATTGAGGTTGTGGATCACAGGATGATCATGATAGAACTAAAAAGAGTATTTGAACTTGCAAACTTCATTTATGTAATAGAGAAGTGTCATAGTGCAAGGTCTTGTGGGACCAATACTCTAAGAATAGTACTACTTAGGAAGACTATGATGAGTATATTAAAGTATGTACGATAATGAAATAAAAAACCTTCATAGTTAAGGGTTTGGGACTAAGAACGGTCCCCATCTTGTAAGGTGATATTTTTAGAAATATTCTTGGAAGTGTTTATATTCACCAAGATCCTGGCAAAAGTAGTATGATAAAAGTGATCAGTATCTAAACACATTTGTAGATGCTCCCAAAGTGCATTGCCAATAGACTTATGGTTGAATTCGGTCTAAAACTGCAGAGGGAGATGAGGTAAGTGAACCTAAATGGGTTTTTAATTAAGTGGTTGAATGAGGGGATTAAAGTCAAGAGACCATTGTTTGATGATGGGGGGTGGTGATTCAAGCACTAGAATTGGTTTTGAATCTTTTCCTTGTTCTCAATATTATGAAAGATAATAAAAAAAAAACTTTTTACACAAGGGTAATTATCAAGACTACCTATTAGGAGGGGTTTTCAATGCTTTGAGACCAATCATGAAGCTCTTAAAGTTTTGGACAATGATTCATGTATCCATAGATGACACGTAGGGTTACAAAAAATTCTTCTGATTTGATCACTTGTCTAGTATCCTCCTCATCAAAGATCACAATATGGTCAGGATATGCAAGTTTAATAACTATCTTATGAGATACTACCTCAATGAAGGATTTGAATCCAATCTTCAGACTTTTTGAGTCTACTATAGCTTCCAGCTCTATGACATCCAAAGCTCTGTTAATATCAAGGGAATCATTTGTATCTGTAAATCTAGTTGATGCTTACTTTTACATCTGATTCTTCCTATAGATCTATGTTGAGTCAATCTACCCTGCATCTACAACATCAATCTTTCGTGCAAAGTTCAACTTTTTCATGACATCAATTTAAAAGTAGGTATTAGTATACATACAATTCCTATAAGGTCACTAATTAGTTTGAAAATCCCCAAAAATATAAAAATAATTATTGAATTTCCCAAAATAGATATGAGATGAAAATGTTACACTCATAATTTTATGTTCAACATTAAAATCTTAAAGCAATTATATTAGATTTTGAAAAGATTTTTAAATAATAGTTCTTATAAAAATCTGAAACCAATTCCAACTGATGTAGAACAACCTTAATTTATTATACTTTGGTATAATAAACTTCAAATACAAGATTACATTTTTATTTTATTTATATTAAATGATATAATAAATGAAAATACAAAATCAATCAAAGAATTAATCAAAGATTAGATCCCCAATGGGGGAATGTCACATGTGACCAATAAAAAACATGCAACAAAACACAACTAACAACAAATTCTAATATAAAAATGAGATACACATAATATTACACTTAAACTATTATCGTTGATGAAAAAGAACACCATCAATTTCAACTCATTAACCCAATTGAGCTCTTATTCATGGAAAAACAAAGTTAAATGAAAGAATAATTCCAATTCCAAGATGTTTGGAAAGCCATACGAGATCATCTACAAAAATGAAATTGCATTCTAGTAGTGAAAATTAGATAACTTTGTAACTAGATGGGAATTTGCATTAAAACTTGTCTAACATCGTGAATTTCGTATTTAGAGGATATGTTTGAAATTTTAGGCCATCTAAACTTGCATGTAAAAGTTGTTATGAAAATAATGTTGTTATTTATCTTTAATTTTACATGTCAACTTTAATTTCAAGTTAAAGTTTATTTAAATAATTGTATGTTAGGTATGAAGTCACTATTCACAATCACTATTTATGACCACTATTCACGGTTATGTGGATGGTTAGTGATGTGGTTCATTAGTGATATGTTAGGGCCCATGAAGGGTCTCTCACATATGATCAGGTTGATGTTATGGGATGACACGTACCACTCCACCAAGGCACATGGGTTCTATCCTTGGTAGTCACATGGGTTTGTCATATGGTAAACAAGACAAAGTATTAGGTACAGGTCCAATTTTTAAGGGACCTAATGGTTCACATGTGTGGAGAAAGTCAAAGGTGATTGTAACACCTTTTGGACTTTGGTATGCACATGGAAGAAGAATGCAAGATTTTACTATTGCTGTTTGTCCTCATATATCAAGTGGGAGACAATATTTGGAGTCACATGGAAGTGGTTTGGATCTTGTTTAAAGTGGATGTTCAAATTTTTTGACTCTTGCATATGGAAGCAAAATTTTTACTATTGATCACTAGTGCTCTCATGAAATGTAGAATTTTGTTTAGGCTACCTATGATGTTACTCTCTCACTCTCTATCTTGTTGTAAATTCTTTAAAAGCATAAGCTTTCCTTAATATTTCTCATGCAGTTAGTGTATCCATGCAAGATTGTACGTGCATGATTTAAGGTTGGAGTGTGGAGGCTATTTATGCTTGGTTCACAACCTGAATTCTTTAGGAGTAAGCATTAAGTGCTTGTTTGTTAGCACTAAAAGGTGTTGCTAGAGAAGCTATTGTAAGAGAGGAATTTCTAAGTTAATGAAGTCTGGAAGCTTCCATTTTGTCTATGGTTTTTCTTTGCACATTGCAGAGTTTATATGTAATCTCTTATGTAATGTGTTCCCTCTTATCTCATATTTTTGTAGCTTATTTTTCCACATTATATACTTTCACAGTAGGATACATGTCATTGATTTTAACATGTAGTATTAGAGTTATTTTATTCCTAACATTTTATGTAATGATTTTATTCATTCAAGGTGAATCAATAAAGATTATGGTTTCAGAAAATTTTGAGTATCATGTCCATTGATATTTTTTAGCTTTGCTAGTATGTAGATTCATCAATTTTTATTGGGTCTATGGATCAATGATAGCCAACCCAACCTTATATTTATGTTGTGTACAAATATTCCAAAAGATCATAGTTGTGTCTTTCTAACCATCTCATTTAGACCAAAGAAATTGTCTCACATATTGAATCAATTTAAGATAGAAATATTTGGATGGCATCTAATAAGAAGATCAATACATGTGAGATGTTAGGAAGATGCTACTAATGATTTGAACATGGTCATCGAGTGATAAGATATTCACCTCCTAGTTGTCAGTCTTTTTATTGAATTTGTGAAGGAACTATTCACCTCCTAGTTGCTTCCATTCTTTGGGAAACCAATAAGAGCATTTTTCCATTATAGTGAGAATGAACTCAGGTTTGTCTATTGAAAGGTTAGACTCAAAAGCCATGTAAAACAAATCCATGGGAGATTAGCTTGAAATTGCTTCAAAAATCACATAGATGTGTTATACTTTCCCAAGGTATATTATATTTTTTATTTGCTAAGATGTAAACTATATGATTTTATCTAATTTATAGATTACATACAATTTTTTACTTTAATAAATAGATGGGGAAATCTAATTTGTTTACATAGATTCAGAGACATAAAAACATGGGGGTTTTGTTGGTGTGAACCATCTCCATATGTTACTAGAAATACCAAAAATCAATCCAAAAGGCACATAAACCTAAAAAATGATTATATGTTTATAGAAAATGGACATCAATTATAAAAATTATGTCTTTAGATCCCTAGGTTTAATACTTAAACCCTAAAAATGTCTAAGTACTGACTTGATTAGATTTTGAAAAACTATTTTACACATCATAAGGTGTGTAACTATGAAACCAACTCTAACAGATGTTGAGTGACCCTAATTTTTTATATTTACTAAAATAAATTTAAAGTATAAGTTTAAACTTATACTTTACATTTAGAATAGTAAATATAAGCTTCTAGCCATAATTGCCTTCATGTGCAACTCCCACATGTTTTTATGTGAAAAATAACAAGAATGCAACCACGTTATCTATAACACAATTGCATTATCCATAACATTATCGCGTTACTTGTTAACCAACATTCGCTCGATTTGTTCAAATGTGAAAAATAATTGTAACACTATCACATTTTTATTTTACAATAATGTGATCACATTATCTATTAACGTAATCACATTATTTATTAATGTGATTGTGTTATACATTAACATAATCATGGTATGTGAATTCCAATCAATTACTGTGTCTTTTGTCTTGGGAATGGCTTGGATTCCCAAGCCAAAGGCTTATACTATCAATGTACATCCAAGTTTTGAAAGGTATGAAAATAAACAACAAATTTCAACTTTGATTGCCAAATACACTAAGAGTTTCAACATGAAAATTCTAAAACTTAATACCATCACGATGAACACACTCTCCTCTTTCCAAAAATATGATTCTTATATTTTTTGGACTGATTTAAGGTTTCAAACTATATATTTATTTCTAACTATGCATTTTTTAGGCCACTACATGCTGCAAACATATATGCCTATACATGTTCATTTAATTTGTGTTTCATTGATCCAAGTGAAAAAAAAAATATGGTGATGTAGTACGCTTAATTATCCACACATTAAAAAAAATGTTTTTCATTTTTTTTGAGGTAGTTAGGCTTGACTCACGGATGACTATCCATTTCTTTTTTAGTTTTTAGGATCTATTTACATTCAAAATTCATAAAAAAAAGTATTCATTGAAAAATTAAAAAAAATATAGGTGACATGATAAAAGGTTTTATCTAAATTTTCCTCAAAGGGTTTCAAATAATATCAAACACTACTCAAAAAATGGTGCATGTCACGGATATCTATCTACTATGTTTTTAAAAAAATTGGAGATCTTCCTCAAATTTCCAATAGGTTTTAATTCTTGATCAACCATAAAAAGTCTATAACTTGAAGATCTTTAGAATTTTGGGACTGTTCATCAGACTATGCACATATAAAAGGAAAAATAAAATGAAACCTCACCTTCTATATGGATGACTAATAAATATAACAAGTTTCCATAGTCACATTAAGACTCTCTATGCTCATCATCAACATTCAAAGATTTGAATTGGATTAAGACTGACTTCTCTACCTTTCTTGTTTCTTGACTGTGTGCCAAAATAGGGTACATAACTCTAGTATGAAATTTGATGTTAGATGACATTTTTGGCCTTATTCAAGGGTTAAAAGTATTCGTATAGATTATATACACTTAATAACACCATTCAATTCAGCAAAATACTTTAAATTAATCAAAAAACCTTGCACAATAGTGGACACTTGAGTGTGTTACACACATAATTCTAAAGAACTAAAAGTCTCTCTCTCACACAACTATAAAACAATGAACCAATTTGTATTACACTATGGAATCAATTTAGAAAATTAGTCACACTTACTAATGTTCTGGAAATCATTCACAAAAGTCTTCAAATGCTTCTTTCATTTATGAACATTTTGGTTTTAAACAATCATACTCAGAAAATTGAGATATACAATGTTCATTTGAAAAATTGATCACTCTCTCTATTTACTAAAGCTAACACCTCCTTCTCTCACTTGGATAATTACCACTTAGATCCTCTACATGTAATATACGTCCCTAAAAACACTCTAACTATTTCCTGATTGTCTCCAACGTAATCTCAAGCATTAATATGATGCATTTATGAATGTTACAAAAGTTTCCATAACATATAAGACCACAAAGGTGACCAAAAACTATTAAAAAATCTGAACACCTTTTAAACACCCAAAAAAACTAAGATCCAACTTTTGAACCTACCAAAATCATGATTTAGACTTCAAAACTATAGCAAGAAATTTAAAATTTTGAATTTGACATTTTGACAAGAAAATGCCTAGAAGTCTCAAATTCAAATTTTATGACCAACTAAAACCTAAAAATGACTCCAAATTCATATCTATACCTTATAAGACATATAATGAATCAAAAATATAAAATATTAAACCAAAATTGATCAAAATGGTGATGCTAGTGCATCAAACTACCAACCTTGAAATCTTTCATGGCTCCTGATCATGAATCATCTTTTGTTGAAAATGTTATTTGAAGATCTTCTCCTTCTTTTCAACAACCCTTCTTTTCTCTCCATACCTCATGGATACCATGTTCTTATCAAGACTGACAAAGATTGGTAAAATGTTATATCCTCTAAAAATATACATCTTTCTTCTTTGAGATCAATCAATATAATCTATAAATCTTCTTTAGTTTTATTTGCACATATAACAAATACATTAAAGAAAACCTCTTATATATCATATTATTTGATCCAATCCTTTGTATACTGATCCATTCTTTGGTATGTTCATTCCTATTACTCTCATAGAATTTTCTATATCAACCTAACACATGTTTCCACTATCAAGCCACAAACCACAAGATTAAGGACTGTCAGTTATACACCCCATAGCACAGAACCCCCACCAAGGTGACGACTATGTCTCCTAAGAATTCCCATGAAGGATGATGGAAATTTATTGGGGGGAAGAGAAAAAATGTGACAAGGGGCCTACTTAGATCAGTAATGGGAATATTAATAATCCTTCTTCTAGTTATGCACCTTAGGCACATAAACCCATGGCTCCTTCAACTGAGGAAAATCCTTGTAGCATGCTCCTCACCAAAAAAACAACACCTACAAAGGTGGTGTTGTCTCAACCCCATTTTCAAAGCACACCCTTGGTGGAAAATGTGTTTTCCAAATCTCAAGAATCAACAAACATATTTACAGATGATCTAGATTTTACATCACATATCACTTGGTATGGAACTAGAAAGTGCTCTTATATCCCCTCCTATAACTCTCCAAATTGATCTTGAAGCCCCATTTGTTGGGGTTTTTCCAAAGAATCATAGTTTGTGATAGAATTTGCTCAATAGCCAGAGTTTCTCCTTGCCAACTTAGAGTGTTTATTGAAAAATAGATATGAAGCCCTTTAAGGGCTAGATACAGAGGATGTGTCTCTTGATACTTGTAATCTATGAATTATTTTCCATGAAATTATTAAGGTCTAACAAACTCAGTCTTTAAGAATGTTATTTGATATTTCAAAAGTAAGTTTATAGATTTGAACATTCCCTACCTTTAGGAAGTGAAGGTCATGTGTTTTCTTCTTGTGGTTGCTACCAGAGTTATGTGGCTTGATAGTTTAGTGCTTTTCAGTGAACATGAGGTAGGCCATGGTGGTGTGATGACATTTATTGCACCCAATTGATGGTATCATTTTGTGACGTCTTGAAAGGACCCATTCCACCTTGTCATATGGGCCCTCTTTAATATTGGAAATCATTTATTTAGAATTAATAATATTTATGCCTTAAATGATGCTCAAGCATATTAATTTATGGTGATGGACTGTTGATTCTTTTCCTGACATCCACTGGGTTATTTATCAATATCTTAATATGGGTGAATAATTAATGACATATTGGTCATCAACCTATGATATGGTCCACCGATGAAATGGAGGCATAGTTATACATGTGACATAAATTTGGTTTTCATGACCATAATTCAGGGTGACACCACAATCAAGAAGTTTGGTACACTTGGACTAATATTCAAGGTGGGTCGGATCGAGTGCTTAAATGGATTGATCATGCTATGATTTCTTATAAACCATACTTCTCCTTCGATATCACATTTTCAACACCGATGGAAACCTTTTTAGATTTTCATATTTTAGGGATGGTCTATCCATTAACCAACAATCGATATGGTGGTGTCCTATTATCAATATATATATGCAATGCCTTTGGTATAAGTGCCTTGGATTCATGTATTTAGATTTTATCATAAAGAAATTTGCACCATGCAAGACCTTTTATGCAAAGAATCTCAAGTTTGGATCCCCTGGAATGATTTCCAAGCTAAATATAAACTTTTTATAGTTGATAGAGAATATTATGATGAGATTTTGATAGCAATGTCAATGGAGTTTCTTTACAAGATCTTTGTTAGCTATTCTCATCCTTAGTGGAAGGAATAGAAATGGTACAAAGTAACTCCATTCATGAATTATATTACTAGAAAAAGATGTGAAAGGCTCTCTCCACACATTCCTATGGTGGTTAAACTCAATTGGAGGTGGAACATACATTCCTCCACTTTTCTCTGGAAGAAACAATTTTACACTATCTGGTATGCTTGTATAGAGCTAAAAATTTCTCACTTTAATTGGTGTTTGTCAAGGCCTACCTATCGGTAGAAGGCTGGTCCACTTAGGGATTTCTCTTCCCAAATGTCCCTTGTGTGCCCACCTTGAAACCCTAATTCACCTTTTTTGGCACTGCTCAAAGGCCCATTTTGCATGGATATGGATTTAGGACTTTTTATAGCCCATTCACTCCATTCCCTTTAGCTAGGGCCATATTATATTTAGTGATAATATGATTCTACCTCCCCAATTTACCCAAGTTTGGCATGCTTTCAGAATAAAATTTTTATTCAGGATATGGAAAGAACATAATTCAATGATATTTCCTAATAATTTTACTGACTTCTTATTTGCAACTTATGACAAAACCAATATTGTTTTTAATGTGATTCTATAGATACAAGTGCAAACAAATAAAGTGGTTATAGAAATTGATTACCTGAAGAAAATCCTACATTATTGGGGTGACATGCCATGTACTATTATTCACATTCTACCTTCCCTACTTAGGGACACCCTGCCATGTTGTATGGGTAATCCTCCTAGGGGTGGTTCTCATTGTAGCTGGGCTTGCCACCATTCCTGGGCTTCTTGTTCTTCACAATAATACCACTCTCCCCATCTATTTCAATAAGGTGGATATGATTCTCCTCTTATTCTTTGGCATGCTATCTAGGGCTCTCTACCTCCGCCACCTCATCATAATCAAGGGTGGGGATCCCTGCCTCTGATGGCCTAAACCTAGGGGAGGTTAAGTCTAGTAGTTCCCAGTATGGTTCTTTTCATCCCTTTGATAACATTTTCTCATGGCTAAATTTAGACATTTTTCTGCCGCATGCTATTGAAAAAAAGATAATGTTGACTAGGTGGATGTTAACACTGATGAGACCCCATGGATGATGGGAAAAATCTTATAGGATCTGGGTGGGGTGGTCTTCCTGATAGTGACCCACCCCTAGCTAGTTTATTTGTTGTTTCTACTTAAGTTTCCATTTTTTAATGTATTATATATATTTCTCTAGACATGGCCTAGTTTGTTCATTGTTTTTGTGGCCTTGGGCCTTTTGTTTCCTAGGCATGGCCTAGTGTGTCATTATTGGCATGCCCTATGCCACCTTTTTTGGTGAATAGTATAGTACATGTTTTATTTATAATAAAATTATAAGCTCTATTTCATCAAAAAAATAATTATTATGATGGAAAAGGTGCTATGAAACTTAGTCACATGTTTCCTTTATGTTTTCACCTACAAAGCATCCTAAATATCAATTTTATGACCGTGTGTGTGTGTTTAGTCTATGATTTTCATGACCTTTTCCAATGGAAATAACGTAATATATGTTTTCTTTCAATTTTTAACTCTTTAATCATGTGTTTCCTTTATGTTTTCACTTACATAGCATCCTATATCTAAAATGTATGAACGTGTGGATGTTTAATCTAGGATTTTCATGATTTTTTCGATGACAATAAATTGATATCTATTTTCTTTTGATTTTCAACTCATTATCATATTTTGATTGTTTTCAATATTTACTATAAGTTTTAAGCACACTATCTTCTATGAATCTTCCATATGCATGTTTTCATTTTATTTTGATATGTATGTATGCATAAACATCAAAGTGGGGAAGTATGTAGACATATAATTTTAATCTATGGTAGATTTAGTTATCAATTTGTATTTTTTTAGGGTTCTTATATATTTTTTGATTATAAACTCATATTAAGTTCTTATCGGTGCATACTTTTTATGTTCTAGGCCATGTTTGCCCCCATTTCCTCTTGTTTTCTCTTTCCTCCTTGGTTTTATCTATATTTTATTTTGGCCTTCTCTTTTCTCTTGTGTGTCAACTCGTACTCCAATAGGGTCCTAATTTGAATTTGAGAAGCTTATAAATATACAAGTTCATTAGTACATATATGAATATAGAAACACATGAGAAATGAATACCAAGGTCAAGAATTATTAGTAGAAGTCTTACTTTTATTGAAAGTAAAGAATTGAATCATTAGAGCAGAACTTGATTTAAGATGGTATTCTTTATATTACGTTGTGTCATTTTTCATCTAGTGAAAAGTCATTTAAGTATTAGGGATTACATCCATGATTGTTTACTCAATTACATTGAGTTGTGGTCTACAAATTTTCTTAGAATAAGAGCAAAATAATAATGGAGGGATAACAAAAGACCCTTAATAACTCTCTCTTATTTAAAAAATTGTAAGATATTATGAATTAATTAGGGTTTCAAAAAGGAGATATTTTTTCTTGTAATCTGCAATGAACATGGGAAAAATGAGTGAGGATATTAGAGCTCAAAAGTAGAGGAACATGGTCATCATATTTATTTATTTTAAAACCACAATTTATATGGATGTAGTTGTACGGTCTTATAAATGCCAAGATAATTATGGTACACTCTTGGTCAAAACATTTTAAAGTTACCTTTTCATTCCAAACAAAATATTGAATCAATAAAAAAATATTAGATTGGGCAACTATGCACACTTATGCATGATTTTTTTTTGTTATGATTTTTTTCAACTATGGTGACAATGTTATACACATAGAAGAAGATCAAAAATAATTTTGATAACATAATCAAGATTTTGAAATTACAAAACATGAGTGCAGATGTAGTTTCAATCATCTCTCAAATGTTACATCCTGATTTCACCCTAAGTAATATAATCTTTGAATCCATAGATTATTATACTTATCATTGGATTGTGATTGTTTTGATTTAAGATTTATGACATACACTAGTTATGGGACAATGATATGCTTATAAGTTTACATATTGGATTGATTATGTGATAGTTGTGCTTTCTTATTTATGTACATATGTTAGTTTTACATCATTAGTTTTTTATATATGATGAATCAGACTAACTACTTACGTATCATAAAGTGGATGCAAGATTGATCCTACCCTTAGATCATGACAGAGGGAGCATCATCAAAGAGGATGGCATAGATGGGATGACTAGGGGATGATACAAGAACTACTAGTAACCCAAAGCACACACCATAGTATAATAACTTGTTTAACTCCATATTTGATCTAGATAGTTAGTTTATTTTGAGTGATAATATACTTTTGCTATGATCATGTTTTTAATTGATGCTTATGATGATATGAATTGTTTGATTTAATGTATGATTGTAGTGTAGATATTTATTCATACAATATTATTTTATGGTCATCTAGTCGATGCTTATATTACACTGGTTGCCTAACATAATGATTGGTTTAAATGATATTTGGTAAATATCATTATTTTGATTTGATGTCTTTTTTAAAAGAGTATTAATAGTTGTGTTAACCATATAACACTTGAGATATTAAATTTGTATTGGTTATGAATTGAGTGGTAATTAAAAAAATAGTTATTTTGTTTTAAATAGATTATTAATTAGTTTGGTTTATTTTTAAAGAGATAATTACCTTTTTGGTTTAAGTTAAGGAAAAATAATTATAATATTAATGTTAAGTTATAAAAGCCAATGCATGGAATACGTGGATAAATAAAGGTCTAAAATTATCATTTTGACTAAAGTTAACTTAAATTAGCAATTAGCTAGGCTTTGAATAAAGATTTTAAACATGCATGGTTTTTTAAAAAAAACAATGAAACTCAAGAAGAGTGTAGGGTATGATTTTAAAACTCAAAAATAAAGTGAAGGGTTGATTTATGCATATTAACATGCATGAGTCATTATATTTAATGAAACTCCGGTAAATATTTTAGAAGTATAATAGTAAAAAGTGGTGATTATGCATGAAAGAAAGAGCATGGTGATATCAAGTTAAAATATAGTGAGGAGGTAGAGAATATGAAAACCAAGAAATAAAGAGGACGATGATGAATGTGGAAAATAAGGAAATATAATAAAGATACAATGAAGCAAAGAAAGGTTAGTATTGTTTTTAGGAACCTTTATATATATATATATATATATATATATATATATATATATATTGCATGCTAGAATTGAAATGGTTGAGAAAATATTAGTAAAATAAAACTATAATTGATTTGCTAAGTTTGGATTATGCATAAGACACACATATAAACCAAACTACATAGAAACCATGTGTAGCATTATATTCACATATATACTAGCTGCACTTTTATGATGCATATATTTATAGTGGATGCACTTTATATGTATATATATGATGCACTGCATATATATCCTCATACCTTTCAATGACTGGGCTTGAATGAGTCCAAGTCTTATTTGGTAGTTAAATTCCTATTCTTTGTAAACAACAAATGATTGATTGGTTCTATCCTTATAATATATTCAAAAATAAAGAGAATATTATACCCCATTAATGCCACACACACACACACACACACACACACACACACACACACACAATAACATTTTATCAAATACTTAATGCAATGATTTGGGTTGATCATACAACATGCAACAACTTAGTACTAGTTAGCAACAGACAATGTAGATGAAATTGCCCCATGCAGAACTAATTTTTTTTTACTAAGATGCCAAGTTGTTATTTTGTGACACTTTGAATAAGATATCAATTTGAAATTTACCAATAAATTGTTATAATAAAGGTTTATAAATATAGTGACTTATTTAAAATAAATATAGTTCAGTGATAACCTAATTTTTATAGTGACTTATATAGTTCAATAAGGATAACAAGATTATGGTGTTGAAGCCTTTTGTGTATATACTTGGAACTTATTAGGAATAACAACCAATGAAGTAGCTACATATGAATAAATTATGGGTATAAAATTAGAGGTGACAATTTGGTTTGGTAAGGAACAATTGAATTTGCTTGGGGATGCTCCTTATGCCTCAAATTTCAGCATCAAAATTACCACAACCTATGTCTTGAGATGTTATCTAATTTTAGCCTCTCATGATATGATAACATTCTAGTAGAGATAAATCAGTTGAGGTAGGGAACTACCCATCATGCGTTGAAGTTTCTACTTGAAATAAAAAAAATTGGCATGGCTGATATTTCCAACCATATAACATGGCATATGCATCGATATTTAAATTATATTGTTCTCACCATCTAATACATCATACTACTATAATAAAAGGGATGTTATAGGTGGTAAGTATACATATACCTATGTTAATTAGAATAGAGGGGATGTTACATGTGGTATTTGTAGCATTGATAAGAATGACCCTCATTAATACAAATTTTTATTATGTTGTATACTCTTTGTATTTAACTAATCGACTGTGTTGATAGAGTAGGCATTCTATTATTACTATAAAGCAAATAATGTGGACTGGCCATGCAATTGTTCTACTTATCGATTTGGTTCCTTAATATTGAATAAGTATACTTGGGAAATCTATTATAGAGATAAAAATATGAATGAGTATTAGGTTATGAAATCCTTCGTCTTATATAATCCTCAAAATAATTAGTGATCTAGAATGTATACGATTGTTAAGATCACATGGAGTTTTAGACTTCAAACTATAGTGGCCCCTTGATATAATATTTATATATCATTTACATATTTATGTATGGTACATATTATGTTGTATAATTAATTGTATATAAATGTATTGGGTCATATACATGAGCTTGTTACTAAATGGGTGGTTATACTGAGTCTTAAGGTGTTCAGGGGACCATAATTATAACCATAATAAAGCAGTCTCTAGAAACAAAATTTAATTATTTAAATAAAAGAATATAGTATAACTTAGTTATGAGTTATCTAACTCTTGAGAATAATATGTCTAAGATGTTGAAATATATTTAATGAATTCTTGTGTGGAGTACATATTTTGAGTATATTATGTACATATAGACATATTTAGCTTAAAATAATGCATTGTGGTGTGTATTTATAAGTCATGTTCCTTTCTAATGCTAGAATGCAATTTAAATGTAGGGTATATGTGGGTGGTATAATTCGTATTTTCTTAGTTATTATTTATGTATATGGGTTATTTGATTCTTAGAATTATAATACTAGTAGTTTATAAATGAGTAATGTGCTCATGTGTAATAAACTATGAAACTATGGGATGTCATAGAGAATATTTCAAATAGAACTATAATATAAAAATATGTTATATCTAGGAGGTACATACTGTAATTGTTGTATCTAGACCCACACCTGCAAAAATGTGTGTGTTGGTTATTACTATTATTAGTATTTTATATGATAGTTAGTAAAACTTTATGTATGTGTGTATACAACCTTGAGAGTGCAAAAAATACTAGAATATAATATTATGTGTTTTGTAAAAATTGTGACTTGCTTTGTTAAATCTAATTGATTAAATATAAGCTTATGTTTTCACCATATTTTAAAGTCTACTTTATTTGTCTTTTTTTTAAAAACTAGTAGTTATGTCTTAGAATAATAGACTATGGTCATATGAATTATCATGGGGTGTATTATATTTGAAAACTATTTGTGGTAGTTAGAATCTAGAGTTAAATGTGTGTTTTACTCTAGTGGTATAAACTATAGTCATTATTTTTAATATGAGATAGATAATACTGTAAGATTCATTCATACATTTGTTAAAATAAATGCATGTTTTGATTACTCCTATGTTTAACATGTTATGTGATATGATTTTTAGTAGGATTTAAATTGAATAAATCATGGGATTAAATTATGTTAACTAATATCACATTGATAATACTAAGTAAGGAGTGAGATGATCTTCACTGGATTACTAGCATCACAATTCTAAATAAAGGCAACCCAATCAAGTGGTGTGTATGAAATTGATTGATGTCTAGATTGATATTAATTATATATTACTATGAAAAATATGTTTAGTGAGAAATTATCATTTTTTGAGTATGATTTACATGTTTGTTCAATATCTTGCAATAGAACATGTCTTCTATGATACACTACAGGTTTAGTTTTAGAAATCATACATCACATGGGTACTTGATTTTTACTCTGGGTTCTTGCACCATCAATATCTAGTCATTCATGAAGGGAAAACTATTCTCTGATAGGATTAGTGTAGGGGATCGTTAGTCTATGATTGATGTCAAAAAGTGCTTAGATGATTCTCTCCCTCCCCATAATAGTACGAATTTTGAGAAAACTCTTGAGATTGCCACAGATCCTAGAGAGACTGGGTAAACTCATGCTCTGAGGAGCCTAGTATCTTTTTTTTATACATTGTATTTATTATTGAAAGTATTATCAGGAAGAATTGTAATTACCTATTTATTGTGGATTGATAGTAGTGGTTGTGTATTATACCAATAGTGGTTGTTTATTTTAAATTACTTTATATGATTGTAGTATGATACGTTTTCACATATTGATAGAGATCAGTGACTGTTAGATGTAATGTGATTATTTACAATTATTACTCTTAGAGTATTTTGTATGATAACTCTTTAGATTTTTGTGGTGTAATCTATTTATAGTATATGTGTCCAAAAAAATTTATGTATTTATATTTAACACCCATTGGGGTTGTTACATGTAGTATCAGAGCTAGATTCAAATTCTAAGACCTAATAAGTCCATTAGTATTTTTGTATCTTTCTAGTTATTATAGAAGAAAATTGTAAATGTGTGTATGGTATACTGAGTGTGTACCCTAGGAGCATTCGTACCCTCTCAGAGTTGTTAAAGGGTTGGTTTATCAAGTGTCTCATTGGTGATGGTTATTTAAGGTATTTGGGTAGGTAAGTGCATAACATAGTTCATGAGTGGTGAATAAGAGATTCTTACCATAATCAGATCACTTAGATCGAATACCTCAAGTATGATTACATCCTTCTTGGTAATCGAATCACCTTCACCATTTGTGTTTTATGTTGTGAGTGTTTTAAAAATAATGGATTGCTTCTCACATAAGTATATATGCAGTAGTTTTATGTCTATATACACAAATCCTAGGAGTGTAAAATTTTATGAGACTTTTTTTAGTTTGTTACCCCCTAGTGTGATGGTAATTTTCTTGTAGTTGAGTGTAGATGTCTCGGATGAAAATTTCTTTGTGTTAGGAGTTTTTTTATGTGGATTTGTATTTTCTTTCTGGTTTTGAAAGTAGGTTATGATACTACATTTACAAGTTTGGTAAGTGAATAGTGATTTTATAACTTGGGTTGCAATATTTCTTTTTACCATGTGAAGGTATGTATGAGTTTTTGTTTTTGAGATGTTAGTTCTCTACTTTTCAATTGAGATTTTTAGAGTCACTACTTTATTTAACTTATGAACTTAACCATGAGGAATGGTGAACCTTGAATTTAACTTAGTTCTAGTTGATTTTAATTATTATGTTATTATATACCTTTATTTAGACTAATATTATTCTCTTTTTGAAGCATGTTGTTTTGAAGAGTTTTTTATTTACCTTTTATTGGGAGTAGGTAGGGTATGGCATGCGTAGAACATCTTGATAGTCTAAAAATAGTTGAGATAAACTTTTAACTTGTTGAGTTATAGCTGAGCAAATAGGGAAACATTGTCTCACTTATAAGGTTCTAATTATGGTGTGATCCTTGGCCTTTGTATGTTATATTAATTTTAACATTATTTCCTTTTAAATATGAATATAACCCTATAAGATAAGTTGTGACATATTTTGGGTTAGTAAAAACTTAATACAATTACAAAATGATTGTATGATTTTTATTGAATGTATGTTGGTACATATGAAATTATTTATCATATATTGCTTTCTATTATCTGTTAGTATAGAATTATGATTCATAGAACCTTGTTTATATTTTAGAGATCATTAGGTCATGAAGACCTAAAGAAAGAGTGATGAATTAGGAATGTGAGTACTAAGCTATAGGAGTGGATCTTACTTTGCCTCACATTAACTTGGTATTTACTGAGTTTAGATCTGATAGATGGACTTGTCAAATCCAAAATTTGACAGATGGACTTGTCAAATTTAGTCATATGACCATATGCATGTATATTATGAATGGTTATTTCATAATTTTGTATACATTGAAAATGTAGTATTTCCAATTCTTATTCATCATACTTGTCAGGAGCTTCATAAAATAGTGATAATATTGACATATTATACTTGTTAGAAGTTATGTGGAATAATGATAGTATCAACTTATACACATCATTATTTTCAGGTTCCCTAATTAATTTTCTTTGAAATGATAAAAACACTCTAGGTTAGAGAGATATGTAGAAGCGCTAGAAGGTTTTATAAAACTCTCCCTAACCATTTGTTTTTATTTTTTGTGATGATGTCATATGTTTTTGGGGAAGTTAGTTAAATTTTCATCAAGGTTCTAGATCTCGAGATGATCATGATAGAAACAAACATAGTATTTGCCACTAGTAAACTTTATTTGTGTAATAGAGAAGTGTCATAGTGCAAGGTCTTATAAGACCAATACTCTAAGAATAATACTACTTGGGAGGACTATGATGAGTTCTAAAAAATAGTTTCATATTTGTTTTCGTGATTTGATACTAGATACTATATTTTTAGTATTTAAACTCTATTTGCTATTCATAACTATTGTTTGAATAAGTGTCATCAAGATGATGACCAGTTTATGGAGGAAGAATTTTATATCTCAATTTCAATCTAAGTAATATAACCTTTGAATCTGTAGATTATTATGATTATCATCGGATTGTGATTACTTTGATTTTATATTTATGACATATACTAGTTATGAGACAGTGATATACTGATTAGTTTACATAATAGATTGATTATATAATAGATGTACTTTTTAAATTTTATACATTATGTTAATTGTGCATCATTAATTTTTGATATATATGATGTCTCAGAATAACTATCTATTTATCATGAGGTGGATGTAGGATCGATCCTTCCTTCAGAGCATGACAAAGGGAGAGCATCATCAGAGATGATGAAGTATATAGGATAACTAGGGGATGAATGAGGAATTGCTAGTAACCCAACACACACACCACCGTAGAATGACTTGTTTAACTCTCTATTTGACTAGATAATTAGTTTATTTTTAGTGCTAATATACTTATGTTATGATGATGTTTTCAATTGATGCTTATGATGATCTGAATTATGTGATTTCATGTATGATTATAGTGCAGAGATTTATTTATATAATATTGTTTTATGATCATGTAGTCGATGCTTACACTAAACTGGTTGCCTAACATAATAACTAGTTTAAATGATATTTGCTAAATATCATTGTTTTGATTTGATGTATTTTTATAAAAGTATTAATAATTGCATTAACCATAAAACACTTGAGATATTAAATTTGCTTGGATATGACTCGAGTGGTAATTAATTAAATAGTTATTTTTCTAAATAAATTATTAATTAGTTTGATTTATTTTTAAAGAGATAATTACCTTTTCCATTTAAGTTAAAAAAATAACTATAATGTTAATGTTAAATTAAGTGATAAAGGCCAATGCATGGAATACGTAGATAATTAAAGGTCTAAAATTATCATTTTGACTAAAGTGAACTTAAATTAGCAATTAGCTAGGATATGAATAAATATTTGAAAATGCACGCTTTAAAAAAAAAAGAATGAAACTCAACAAAATTTTACAATAAGATTTTAAAACTAAAAAGAAAAAAATAAAGTAAAGGGTTGATTTATGCATATTAACATGCACAAGTCATTATATTTAATGAAACTCTAATAAAGATTTTAAAAGTGTAATAGTAAAAAGCAATGATTATGCATGAAAGAAAGAGGGCAATGATAGCAAGTTAAAATATAGTGAGGAGATAGAGAATAAGACAAATAAGAAATAAATAGGATGGTGACGGAAGTGCAAAAGAAGGAAATATAAGAAAGATACAGTGAAGAATATAGAAGGGATTCTACATTACATGAAGAAGGTGTAGAGTACGACGAAGGTAATGAAGAGAATTCTGGTTCAATTTGCATCACCTAGGAAGTAAATAAAGTTTAGTATTTTATTTGTGAAACTTTAAATATATATATATATATATATATATTTATTTTGCATGTTGGAATTGTACTGGTCTTGAAAATATTAGGAAAATAAAATTGTAATCAATTTGCTAAATTTGGTTTATGCATAAGACAGACATATAAACCAAACTGCATAGAAATTATGTGTAGCATTATATTCACATATACACTAGCTACAATTTTTTGATGCATATGTTTATAGTGGCTGCACTTTATATGTATATATATGATGCACTACATATATATCTCACACCTTTTAATGGTTGGACTTGAATGAGTCCAAGTCTTATCTAGTAGTTAAATTTTTATTATTTGTAAACAATGAATGATTGATTGGCTAGAGAATATTATACCCCATTAATGATATATATATATATATATATATATATATATATATATATATATATATATATATATATATTTTGTAGCATTTTATTAAATATTAAGTGCAATAATTTAGGTTAAGCATACAACACGCAGTGACTTAGTATTGGTTAGTAGCGGATAATGTAAATGAAATCACCCCATGTAGAACTGAGTTAGTCTACTGAGACACTGAGTTATTGTTTTGTGACACTTTAAATAATATAGAAATTTGAAATTTACCAACAAATTATTATCATAAAGGTTTATAGATATAGTGACTTATTTGAGAGAAAAATAGTTCAGTGATAACCTGATTTTTATAGAAACTTATATAGTTAAATAAGGATAAAAATGTCATGGCATTGAATCCTTTTGTGTATAGACTTGGAAATTAGTAGGAATAGTAACTAATGAAGTAGCTGCATATAAATAAATTCTGGGTAGAAAATCAAAGGCGACAATTGGTTTGGTAAGAAATAATTGAATTTCCCTGGGGATGCTTTTTATGCCTTAAATTTCAGCCTCAAAATTACCACAACCTATTTATTGAGATGTTATCTGATTTAGCCTCTTAGGATATGATAACATTCCAATAGAGATAAATCGGTTGCGGTGCAGAGTTAACCATCATGTGTTAAAGTTTCAACTTGAAATTAAAAAAAATGGCATCGTTGATATTTACAGCCATATAACAGGGCATATGTGTCAATATTTAGATTATATTATTCTCATCATATAATACATCATACTACTATAACAAAGGGGATGTTACAGGTGGTAAGTATACATATTACCATGTCAATTAGAATAGAGGAGATGTTACATGTGATATATGTAGCATTGCTAAGAATAACCCTCGTTGATACAAATTTTTATTATGTTGTATACTATTTATATTTAACTAATTGATTGTGTTGACAGAGTAGGTATTATTTTATTGTTATAAAGCAAATAATGTGGACTGGTTATGCAATTATTCTACTTATTGATTTGGTTCCTTAAGACTGAGTAAGTATATTTGGAAAACATATTATAGAGGTAAAAATATGAATGAATATTAGGTTATTAAATTCATTATTTTATAGAATCATCAAAATAATTTGTGATCAAGAATGTATATGATTGGTATGAACACATGGAGTGATAGACTTAGAAATATAATGGCCCCTTGATATAGTATTTATATATCATTTGTGTATTTATATATGGTACATATTATGTTGTATAATTATTTGTATATGAGTTTATTGGGTCATATCCCTGAGCTTGTTACTAAAGGGGTGGTTACACTGAGTCTTAAGGTGTTCGAAGGACTGTAATTATAACCATAATAAAGTAGTCTCTAGAAATGAAATTAAATTATTTAAATAAAAGAACATAGTATAACTTAGTTATGAGTTATCTAAAAAATAAGAATAACATATCTAAGCTGTTGAAATATATTTGATGAATACTTGTGTGGAGTATATACCGTGAGTATATTATGTACAAATAGACATATTTAGTTGAAAATATTGCACCATGGTGTGTACCTATAAGTTATGTTTGTTTTGAATGCTAGAATGCAATTTAAATGTAGGATATACCCGGATGATATAATTTGTATTTGCTTGGTTATATATATATATATATATATATATATATATATATGGATTATTTGATTCTTGAAATTATAATACTGGTGGTTTATAGATGAGTAATGTGCTCATGTGTAATAAACTATAATATTATGCGATGTCATAGAGAATATTTCAATTAAAATGATAGTTTAAAAGTATGTTATACCTGGATCATACATACTGTAATTATTGTAGCTAGACCCACATCTATGTAAATGTATGTGTGTTATTATTATTATTATTATTATTATTATTATTATTATTATTATTATTATTATTATTATTATTAAAACTTTATGTATGAGTGTATACTACTATGAGAGTGTAATGAATGCTTAAATAGAATATTATGTGTTTTGTGAAAATTATGAATTGCTTTGTCATATTTAGTTACTTGAATAGGAGCTTGTATTCCATGTTTTTAAGACTACTTTATTTGATTAATTGTAAAACATTAGTAGTTATATTTTAGAATACTAGATTATGGTAATATGGGTTATCAGGGGTGTGGTATGTTTAAACACTAATTGTGGTAATTAGAATCTGTAGTTAAATATGTATTTTACCTAGGTGGTATAAATTATAGTCATTATTTTTAGTATGGGTTAGATAACATTGTAAAATTCATTTATATATTTGATGACATAAATATATGTTTTAATTACTTCTATGTTTAGCATGTTATGTAATATGATTTCTAGTAAGATGTAAATTGAATGAATCATGGGGTTAAATTATGGTAACCAATCTCACTTTGTTGATACTAAGTAAGGAGTGAGATGAACTTCACTGGCTTAATAACATCACAATGTTAGATAAGGGCAACCTGATCAATTGGTGTGTATGATGTCTAGATTTTTGTTAATTGTATATTACTATGAAAAGTATGTTTAGTGAGATATTATAATTTCTGTGTTGATTTACATGTTTGTACAATATATTGAAATATAATAGGTTTTATATGATACACTATATGTTTAGTTTTAAAAATCATACAACACATGGGTACTCGCTTGTTACTTTGGATTCCTGTACTGTACATATCTACTCATCCATAAAAGAATGACCATTTCCTGATAGGATAAGTGCATGGAATCGTTGATCTGTGGTTGGTGTAGAAAAGCACTCAGATGATGTTCTCCCTCCCCACAACAATACTAATTTTTAGATAACTCTTAAAATTTCCATAAATACTAGCGAGACTAGAGAAACTCATGTTTTGGGGACCCTAGTATCTTATTTTTTATACTATAAGATACTAGAGAAACTCTTGAAATTTACCAACTATTGTTTTGGATCTTGAAGAATGTCTCCATGCAAATCTTGATGATAAAATATCTAAATAATCGATAAGCTTCACTTACACTATATGGGAAACAAAATCAAATTGGACAAGAATCCATGTTTAAATAACTGACTTGATTGATTAATTAGGTACCCCTCTATTTTTCATGTTGAGTGCTGCTAATAAAAAATGCCTTGCTTTGCAAAGCAAAATTCCTTCCAACCCCCTTGAAGATGGACATAAATATTATCATTGTAGAATAAAAATTATTATCTCTTATACACTTTATACAACCCTTTATATGGACCATATATTTATAATTTTTCATAGGGAAGTATTAGAAAATAACATAGAAGCACAAAACAATTGGTGTAGTTATGCAATAAATTACTCTATTTTGCCTTTCATTTTCCCAAAAAATTATTTCTTCTATTGAATCTCATATAAATAAATATTATTTTCAAGTATTATTGGAAACATAGATGCTACACACATATTCATGGATTTCTCTGGCTAAAATATGCAACCAATACTAATTTTGAAGATCAAACTCAAGTTGTAAATCTAAAAGCCCATTTTGACAAATATATATCAGTTTGGAATCCACATGATAAATTTAATAAAAAATAAATGGTTCATCATTATATTCTTTATGATTCATGTTTATTAAGTACATCTGAGATAATTTCAAGTAATCTTTTGAACATAAGAAACATGCATAAGAAAAAATGAATGAATCCTCAATGTCAATATAAAAAAATTACTTTTCATCGGTAAAGATTGTGACATTTGGAAAAAATAATTTTGGTTGGAGAGATCAGAGAATGCTTTCCATTGAGCTTGAACTTTATGGAGTTCATGATTCTATGGCCACTATTGTTTTGACATGTGTGGCCAATTCTAGTGTGACACACATGATCATTCTTTTTAATGAAGGTGAATTCCATGCATTAAGAGAGTGTATTGGGTCCATTGATTGCATTTTTAGGTATGAAAATATTATATTTGAAATCATATAACATGTTATTGTCATTATTTTAGAATGTTAAAAATGATGTAGTTCATGGGATATCCATGTAACAAACAATTTGCACAAGCATATGAAATGGTAAAAGAAAATCTTGTTTTAATGTTGGGAATTTTAACATTGGGCATTGCCTTTTTATGGTACGTTACCCAATCATGCTTCCAATGCAAGTGAGTAAATAAGAAGAATATATGTGGATAAATAGACAAAGTGTTCCATCTCCATCTCCATTTCTATGGTCGATAAAGGATTAGAAATTAAGCTACTACCATAAAAAGGTGTTTTTTTAATGTAATTAATCATTTTATCAAGATAACTATGAATAAAAACCATGAAAAAATCTTTTGATAATCCATACATGAAGTGGAATGCCATTGTGGTCCATAAAATTATTATCTTTTGAAGAGATTGAAGTTGACGTAGTGTGACAAGCTGACAACCAGGGATGGTTTCATTTAATGAGATTATCTCCAAACATTTCATTTAAGATAATTTTACATAAACCAAATCATCAAACTTATATTGAAACAATATATAAACATCTCAATGGTTGTAATAATCCGACCCCAAAAAAGTGGAATAGCATACGAACAAAACAAAAAAAAGGTCTGTGTGGCTAGTCCTTTCCTTTGTATTGATTTCTTTTTTCTTGAGTTTGTGTGTAATTTTTCAATGTACATTTTCATTAATAATTTGAATTTGAAAATAAAAATTTAATATTCTATTGCTTTTTACTGCAATTTCACTATTAACATTTTTGTGTTGCATTTGTTTTTTTATCATCAACAGTGTACAATTCTCTCTCAAAATGCTTTCATAATTCATGTTGACCAATTTTGACCCCCAAGGTCAAAATGTCAACCCATATAGGTAAAAAAATGTTTTTCATGTCTTTATACCCTTTTTCATAGCTTTATCATGCCTTATGAGGTATTAAAATATCCTTTCTAAAGTCTTGTTAGCAAAGATTACGGTTAATTTACAAAAAATAAGGTAATAGTTTATCTTTGCATTATACTAGGTTAGACATGTCAAGGTGTAATGAGTCTTGGTAAAAAAGTGTCATAGGTCCTTAGGTATCTATCCAAGTCATATTTCCCTTTTAATCACATTACATAAACATGTCAAACATGTTTGGAGAATTTAAGGTTCTTTTGCAAACATTAAGGTAAAGTTTATATGAGAGAAAATTACTTTTAACTTATCTTCCACATGTGTCAAAGCTCTCTAAGGACATATATATCTATACAAAAACCTTTTAAAAATATTGTGAGGGATTTTTATAACTTTCAATAATTTTAGAATGTCAGACTACATCAGTTTTACAGGTCTAACCTCCAAAAAAGGGCAATTTTATGCACTTGTACGGACTTGGAAGCTCATCTTCAGGTGGAAATGGTTTCAAAAATGTCTTTACAAATCCTACATGTTTGAAAATTTAATAAGGACATATATATCTATACAAAAACCTTTTTAAAATATTGTGAGGGATTTTTATAACTTTCAATAATTTTAGAATGTCAGACTACATCAGTTTTGCAGGTCTAACCTCCAAAAAAGGGCAATTTTATGCACTTGTACGGACTTGGAAGCTCATCTTCAGGTGGAAATGGTTTCAAAAATGTCTTTACAAATCCTACATGTTTGAAAATTTAATAAGAAAGGTATAAGATTTATAGAGGTAAAATCCAATAAAAAAGTCTCAATCTCATTGATTAGCGGTCAAGGAACCAACATTTTATAAAAACAAGCCTATGTAAGTGTATGAGAGAGAAAACCAATGGTTGCATTAATGTTGGAGTTTGGATGGATAAAAAACCTAGTTAGAACCAATTTAAAATTGATCAAAATCTTGAATAACCTCAAATCTAAATGGATGAGTGAAGATAATACCCTAGTCAAGCCTAGTAGACCTAAACTTGTACCCTACATGTCTGTGTATAAAATGAGGAAGAAAAGTTGTTTGAGGATGGCAAGATGGAGGTATAAAAGTCCTGAGAAGGTCATGAAGAATCCAAGGAATATTTATATGAGATATTGGAATCTTATAATAGTGAGAGTATATCTTCAAATACATTGAGAGAGTAGAGACCCAAATAGACCAACCAACAAAGTTAGTGTTGTTTGTCATGTATGGTCAAATAGAAGGAGGTGTTAACAAAATGGAAGTGGGTTAAGTTGAATGATATAAAATCTTAAATGAATTTTAAAGTAATATCAAATTACTAATAATCTATATGAAGAGTGATAATTCTCAAATATCACTGCTTAAAACACTCTCAATCATCACTTAAATCCATGTCTTGAAAAATATAAAGGATAGGTGTATACAAGTAAAGATGCAGGGTTTTGGGAAAGTTGTAAAGTTTTAGAGAAAGACACTAAACTCCAAATTTGTGATGAAAAACACTAAGATACTTAGAGACTTGTAGATGTAAATCTTAAATTTAAGACACAAAACCAAACCTCAAAGAATCACCTACAAGATTGTTTGAGCAGTTCAAATTGATTTCAAAATTGAAAAGAGGATGCCACACATAGTACGATTTGAGTTATAGGTGAGAAAACAATTGAATTATGTCATTTTAGATCAAAGGAAACTCAAAGGATGATTATAATAAAATGACCTAAATAAGATTCACTTCAACCCCTACATACACATTCAATTCACCACCTACATGATTTCCTTGTTAATTGAAGGTGTTTACTAGGTTTGAAATAAGGGAGGTTTGTATGAAGAATCAAATCATGAAAATGATTCTATGATTTTTTTATAACCTTGATATGCTTCTCAAACTTAACAAAAAGGATGACAATGTTGATAGGCTTCATTTAGGTCTGACAAGCCTAAAGTCACTTACACAACTTGTGCATATAGTCATGTGAAAAGTGACTTATTGAGGGTAAAATGAGAGTTAGGAGACATTGAGAAGTTGGATAATTTTGTCACAAAACTTAAAGAGACATCCAAATGAAATAAAATATAAATAAAGTGTCATTTACGCTTATAAGACCTCCATGAGCTCTCTTAGTGCAAGACTACAACTCATGACCAATTTTATCTTTCTTGGTGTGACCTTGACATATTGAATGGATCCAAATGGATTTCAAGGATGATAAAAAGGTTCCAACACATAATTATTCTAGTATTAGTTGTTGGATTCAGTCCCTAACATTCATGAACAATAGCTAATATTACAAACTGATCTTCAATGGCATGACAAAGACCCTAGAAGCACCTTCTAAAGCTTATAACTGTATGAAAAGATTGCATGGGACTTGAGATCCTATGAAAAGTTGAGGAGGCTAGTTTACTTGGAATGTTTTGCGTTGGATTAGGATTTTATGAACAATTGTTAAGAACTCAAATAGGTCTAAACCCCTTATAATGACTAGTTGAGAGAGGTGGGCCTCTAACATGCATGAAATGACTTGTATCACTCCTAAAACCTATTTGACATCATTATTCATTATAATCATGTTCTCAACATGTACTTTCCTTATACCTATAACTGTACAAATGTAATAAATGTTGTACTTTTGTGAGGTTTTGAGCTCCAAACATGATATATAAAATCATGGACAATTTTAAATTATTGGAGAGGATGCCTTGGATTTTATCCTACCTCTCCAAGTTCAAAAATATGTACAATCCACCCTGAAAATGCTCAAACAAAGCTAGTTTTTTAAGGTTGTCTAAAAAGGGCTAGTTTCTTGGACCATTTCATGGTTTTCATACATAAAAAGAGTCTTAAGACCTAAAATTTGTTATAGATTATGGTTACAAGTTTATAAAATTGAATAACACGTTTTTATGGTTTCACGTGTGGGAGAGGTCTAGGGTAGAAACTCAGTTTCCTAGGCATGGAGGCCTAATTGGGGAAAGAGAATAGCTTAAAATAGATAATCCCACTCAGTTTCAAGTCATGAAGATTGGAATGGAGTTGTAATAGCATATTGGGTACTCAAATCTATGCCAAATTTTCCAAGAGTGCCTATACATTGTTCTACACAAGGAGGTTTGCACGTTTTTAGAGTTATAAGGAAGTGAGGCCTAGTGAGAGCTTTTGATGAAAAATTAGATCTTGGGGGTAGTTTGATTCCTTAAAATGAGTTTTTTCAAGTATGATATGATATTAATATATAATAATTACAATTATGAAGGCAAACTTAAGTTTTGAGCATATTTGGGCAAGATTGGCGTAGTAGGACAAATTGAACTTCAAGCCACCTAAAGGGTTGTGATCATCATGGTAGAATTAGTTATAAAGAATCATAAACTAATGAAAGGTTTCAATAATAGGGGTATAAGGTGAATTAACATGAATTGATGGTTAATGAGGCCATGTCACCTCACAATCCAAGGCAAAGGGTAATTTTGAAGAACAAGTGCAAGATGTCAAGCAAGATGAAGACTCCATACCATTTGGATGAAGATACATATGGAGAAGAGTGACATATGGCATTGAGTACCTGATGAGATAGTATAATAACTTATTCTATTTTGTAACTCTCTCTTGAGATACTTGGAAATCTTCCTCTCCTATGCCCTTCTCTCTTCTTCTGTCACATTTCTCTATATATTCAGCTTTGATAGTCTATGTTTGTATCCTCCACTTGAGTATGGTGAAGCCCTACCAATTTTCAATACTTTTATCAATGAGAAAATTTTATTTTACCTCCTCTTTTTACTAGTTTCAATGTGTATACATGACTTGTTGATATTGTCAAGTGATTAGCTTTGATTCCTTGGCATGTTATCCTTTTTTCGCATTCATATTTGCTTTGAAAGTATTTTTGTAGGTCTTGTGAAGCATTAAAGTGATTTATGAAAGGTTGAATGAATTGTCTATTCACTAGTGTCATTTTATGACCTCTTGACTAGTCATCCTATCCCAAGCATATTTCATATTCTTCATTTGAAATGTTGATGTAGAGAGGTAGATTAGGAGTAGTGTTTGTTTTAGGTTAGTCTCTTGGTTGAAGTACACATGCAACTAGTTGGTAGTGGTCAATCAATTTGGTGCATCACCTCCATTAGAGTAAGTTTCTCTCTTTTCCAAATAAGTTGGTAGATTAGTTTGTCAATCTAAGTAATACATCGAGGGGAGATAACCATTTAGCTTAGAGATTAAATCCAACATTAGGCAACCCACAACCTAGAATTGTCTCCATGTTATTCCAAATTTGGAAGGCTTGAAATACCTTCCAATGATGCAAATTTGGTTGATAATAGTTTTGGCGCACCCGATGGGACCAAGGTCTAAAGTAGTGGAAGGAATTTTGGTGTTATTATTCTACATGTCAGCCTTTTGAGGCATTCAAAACATCAATGGTGAATCTGAGTTCAATTAGTTGGTTTTAGTGGCCTAGATACTTATTTCAAAGATTGTTTATGAATTTTCTTGCTCTTGTCTACTTCATAAATTTTGATGGCTTAGTATGAAGATAATTTATGTGCTATACCTCCTTATCAATTCTATAATGAGTTGTACCATCTTTATAATGACTATTATAAGTCCTATCAACAACCCTCATATGATCCCAACTATATACCTCATCATCCTTATCAATCTTATTACCCTCATTACTACCAAGAACAACACTCTTATCCTCCTTATGAGCCTTACCAATGTAATGATCATTCTATACCTTCTCCAAATGGCTATGGTGATGCATATGAACAACCTTGTTTTCAAACATGCTATCCTCCTTTCCCTCCTCCACTAGCTTCCCAAGATTTTCAAAATGGAATGGATGAGATGGAGAGAAAGGTAATATAATGTGAAAAAAGAGTTCTTACAAATTATCAATATAAAGAATTAATTGAGTGGATTCAATCTATATCTAATGATCCATTAGTGTGAAATGAGTTGTGTACATTGGTATTGGAGAGGATGGATAATTAAGAAAGATAAAAAAGTGAGTTTGATCAAGTGTTTAAATAAACCTCTTGCATTTCTTATCAACCTTCTCATGCTCCATATTCTCATGAAGCCATTAACTATCCTCAAATAAATATTCTAAGAGATCCAATTCAATCTCCAAGAGAGCCTACTAGTTTCAAAGTCCCAACTTGGAACCAAGTAGTTAAGTCTTGGGAAAAATAAGAGGAAGAGTGCTTAGATAAGGAAATTAAAGCCATGAAGGAATATATTGTGCCTATTCAAGCCTCATATACCCTTCCCTAAGAACCTCTAGATGCTCCCTCATGAAATTTCATTCAAGAAAACATCTAAAGGAAATACGGAGTGATTGTTGAAGAGGCTAAATCTCAATCTACATCTGAAATTGATAAAGTGAATCATGATCGAGAGGAATAAAATCAAGTATCCATATACCAAATCCACTTACTCTTTCTCCAATAATTCCTAGAAGATTCTTCCATCCCAAAATTTTCAAGTTACAAGAGTACTCCCCTGATTTGCAAGCCAATTCATGAGCACCTACCATACCTCATACTCCCTCTCAAACTCATGAGCATATCCCTTGCCCTCATACCATCTCCCTTATTGAGGAAGAACTTATATGATGGGAGGCAAAAGAATAAGATTAAGTTGTATTTTCATCTACTGAAGATACTTCAAGTGAGGTTGATGAAGAAATTTTCATTAGTACTCCACTTGGGGAAGAAAGAAGAAATTCAATTTTTAGAGATAGAGTAAAAGAGGATCTTGAAGTAGAGGACATCTCAGCTAAACAAGGTGAGGTGTTTAATGAATGTGACATAGCTTCAAATGAGCAAGAATGTGAGCTTAAATAAATAGTACAAGTTGAATTCTTAAATTAAGTTTAAATGGTTCCCAATGAGAAAAAAACTATGAAATAAGTTATAACAAAGGGTAAAGGAGATGTCAGTTTGTTTCAAAAGCTTCCACTTGGTGTGATTGAGCATGAAAATGAGCAGGTTCAAAGAGATTTGAAGGATATGTGGTAGACCTATTTGCACATGTTCAAATAATATGAAGGTTTTGAGAATTTGGCACCTCTATGAGAACAAGATCAAGTTGATGATGAGGAATGAAAGGTTTCTAGTGAGCTAATATGTCTTGAAAATCATCACCAAGAGTTTCAAGTCCATGATAGAGCAATCTATGATGAAGACATTATTCAAGACAAGCAAGAGATTGGACTGGGAAAAAAGTAGAGGTTAAGGGTGCTACTAAGTTTATGGATCAAAAGGACCTATGGAATAAGTAGTGGGAAGTTTGTAATGAATTGGAGACTTTTCAAGGGTCTATATCTCTTAGTGGATAGATTGAGGATGTTCTTGAGGCTGCCTTCCTTTTTGAAGGACAATGTGAGAATATCCAAGATACCAAATTTGAGGCTCCCCCATGAATCAATAATTAGTCATGCTTGAGTTGACATCTAAAATCAAGAGAGATAAAAATAAGGTTGTTGAAGCACAAGATGAGCTCATCTTCATAAGTGACTAGTTTTATGATATTTCTTCACTTGAGAACATGCCAAGAGGATTGGAAATCAACATGAGGATGAATCCAATAATATCAATGTGCAATAGGTAGCTTGCTTTATTCTATTCTTCACCTCATGGAGCAAAGATATCACAAACTTCCCCTTTGACCTAGGAGAAAGAATTTGTGTTCAAGTCAGTTGTACATACTAGTTATTTATGTTGTGTTTCGTGTTCTCTAAGTGTTTAGCTAGCACATGTGTGTGTACTATTTGTTTTATTAGTTTGTGTTTTATTTATTTTATGTGGTTTGGAGTTAAATTTAGTTTGTGCAAGTGACTTCATTTCCTAATATAAGGACAAGGCTACTAGTCTAGTAAGCACTGTAGGCATGCTACCCCTGTGAATTGTCAATTTATAGACCAATTTTGACCCCCAAAGTCAAAATGTCAACCCCTATAGGTAAAAATTTGTCTTTAATGTCTTAATAGATATATTCATAGATTTTTAATGCCTTATAAGGTCCTCAAATATCCTTTCTAAAGTCTTGTTAGCAAAGATTAAGGTTAATTTACAAAAAATAAGGTAATAGTTTGTCTTTAGATTATACTAGGTTAGACATGTCAAGGTGTAATGAGAGTTGGTCAAAACGTGTAATATGTCCTTAGGTGTCACTCTAAGTCATATTTATATTTTAATCACATTGAATAAACATGTCACACATGTTTGGATATTTTAAGGTTCTTTTACAAACTTCAAGGTAAAGTTTATATGAGAGAAAAGTGATTTTAACTATCTTCCATGTGTGTCAAAGCTATCTAAAGACATATATCCATACATCCACATTTTTAAAAGATTGTGATGGATTTTTATAAATATAAATAATTTCATAATGTTAAAATACATTAGTTTTGCATGTCTAACCTCCAAAAAAGGGTAGTTTTATGCACTTGTATGGACTTGAAAGCTCTTCTTCACATGGAAACAGTTTCAAGAGTGTCTTTTCAACTCTGATAGGTTTGACCATTTACTAAGAAAACTATAGGATTTAAAGAGGTCAAATCCAATAAATAAGTCTCAATCTCAATGATTAGCAGTCAAAGAACCAACACTGTATATATACAGGCCTATGTAAGTTAATGAGAGAAAAGGCAATGTTTGCATTGATGTTGGAGTTTGGATGGATAAAAAATCTAGTTATAACCACTTGAAACCTAAGAACCACCTCAAAAAACCTCAAATATAAATGGATGACTAAGGATAATACCCTAGTTAAGCCCAGTAGACCTAAACATGTACCCTATAGGTATGTGTATAGAATGAGGAAGAGAAGTTGTTTAAGGAAGGGAAGATGGATGTATAAAAGTCCTGAGAAGGTCATGAAGAATTCAAGGAATATTTATTTGAGATCATGGTCTCTTTTAATAGTGAGAGTATATCTTCAAATACATTGAGAGAGTAGAGACCCAATTAGACCTACAAAAGTAGAGTGCTAAATCTCAAATATGAATGCTTTAAAAACTTGCAATAATTACTTACAACCATGCCTTGAAAGATATAAGTGGCATGTGTATGAAAGTAAAGATGCAACATTTTGTTAAAGTTGTAAAGTTTCAAAAAAAGACACTAAAATCCAAATTTACAATGAAAAACATTGAGGTACTTAGATACTTGTAGATGGAATTCCTAAATATAAGAACACATCCAAAACCTCAAAGAATCACCTACATGATTTTTTGAGCAATTCAATTTGATTGCAAACTTGAAAAGAGGATGCCAGACATAGTAGAATTTGAGTTTTAGGTGAGAAAATAAGTGAATGAGGTCATTTGAGATCAAAGGAAACTCAAAAGATGATAAAAAGAAAGTGACCTAAACAAGATTCATTTCAACCCCTGCATACACATTCAGTTTACCACCTACAGGCTTGCCTTGTTAAGTAAAGGCATTTACTAGGTTTGAAAGAAGGGAATTTTGTATGAATAATAAAATCATGAAAATGATTCTATGATGTTTTTATAACCTCCATATAGTTCTTAAACTCAACAAAAAGGATGACAATGTTGATAGGACTCATTTAGCCCTGACAAGCCTAAAGTCACTTACACAACCTGTGTGTATAGTCAAGGAAAAAGTGGCTTATTGGAGGTAAAATGAGAATTTGGAGACATTGATAATTTGTATAATTTTGGCACAAACCCAAAAGATACATCCATAGGAAAGGAAAGACAAAGAAAGTTTCATTTAAGCCTATAAAACCTCCTCGTGCTCTCTTAGTACATGACTGGAACTCAAGACCAACTTTATCTTGATTGGTGGAACCTTGACATATTACATAGATCCAAATGGATATTGAGGGTGATAAAAATTTTCCCACACATAAATATTCTAGTATTAGTTTTTGGATTGTGTCCCTAACATTCATGAATAATAGCTAAGATTGCATACCTCTCTTCAACGGCATGACACAGAAATGAGGAGCACCTTATCAAGATTATAAATATACATAAAGATTACATGGGAACCTAAGATACTAGGAAAAGTTGAGGATGATAGTGTACTTGGAATTTATGGCATTGATTCAAGATTTGATAACCCAAGGTTTATGAACAATCGTTAAGAATTTAATAGGTCTAAATCCTCTTAAAACCCTTATAACGACTAGTTGAGAAAGATAGGCCTCTAAAGTGCATGAAATAAATTATATCACTCTTGAAACATATTGTACATCATTATTCATTCTAAGTAAGTCCTCAACATGTACTTTTCTTGTATCTTTAATTATAAAGATGTAATAAATGTTATACTTTTGTGAGGTTTTGAGATCCAAAAAGGGTATATAAGATCATGTATAGTTTCAAAATATTGGAGAGGATGATTTTTTTTGTATTCTACATCTTTGAGTCAAATAATATATACAATCTACCTTAAAAATGCTCAAACAAATCTAGTTTTTCAATGTAGTCTAAAAAGGGCTAGTTTCTTGGACCATTTCATGGTTCACATACCTATATAGGGTCTCAAAACTTCAAATTTGGTGTGGAGGATGGTTATAAGTTGGAAAAAATGAATCACACACTTTTTTGTGGTTCCACATGTGTGGGAGAGATTTGGAGTAGAAATTCAATCTTCTAGTCATGAAGGCCTAATTGGGGAGAGAGAATAGCAGAAAAGGAACACGTACACTTGGTTTAAAGTCATAAAACTTGGTATGGAGCTATAAGAGGATAATGTGTACTCAAATATATGTCCAATTTTCCAAAATTGTTCATATATTGTTCTACACAAGGAGGTTTTGATATTTTTAGGATTACATGGAAGTGAGGCCTAATGCGAGCTTTTGGTGAAAATGAGATCTTGGGGGTAGTTTGAGGCATAAAAATGAGTTATTTCAGATATGATATGATGTGAATATGCCATTCATGAATAATAATTTCAATTATTAATGGACACTCAAGTTTTGATCCATTTGGGCAAGATTGGCGTAGTAAGATAAATTGAGCTTCAAGTTACCTAAAGGGTTGTGATCATCATGGTAGCATCAATTATGAAGACTCATAAAATAATTAAAGGTGTCAATAATAGGGACAAAATTTTAATCATAATGAATCAATGTTCAATGATTCCATTTGACATCTCACAAACCAAGGCAAAGAGCATTTTTGAAGAACAAGTGCAAGACGTCAAGCAAGATGAAGACTCTACGCCACTTAGATGAAGATAAATCTAAAGAAGAATACCACATGACATTGAGGACCTGATGATACTATTTCATAACTCATTCTTGTTTGTAACTCTCGAGAGATACACTAGACAATCTTCCTCTCATATGCCCTTCTCTCTTCTTCTCTCACATTTCTCTATATATTCATCCTTGATAGGCTATGTTTATATCCTCCACCTGGGTATGGTAAATCCCTGCCCATTTGTAAGTCTTTGATAAATAATAATTTTTAATTTTACCTATTACTTTGATTGGTTTCAATGTGTATGCATGACTTATTGATCTTGTCAAGTGATTAGCTTTGCTTCCTTGGCATGTCTTATTCTGACATTCATATTCAATTTGAATGTTTTTTTACAGGTCTTGTGAAGTGTCAAAGTGTGAAAGGTTGAGTGAGTTGTCTATCAATAGTGTTAATATATGACCTCTTGACTAATCCTCTTAGCCCAAGCATCTTTCATAGCTTTCATGTAAAATGTTGATGTAGAGAGGTAGATTAGGAGTAGTGTTTATTTCATATTAGTCTCTTGGTTGAAGTGCACATGTAGTTGGTTGTTAGTGGTCAATCAATTTGGTGCATCACCTCCATTAGAGTATGTTTCTATCTCTTTTCCAAATAAGTTCAGATTAGTCTGTAAGCCTAAGTGATATATCAAGGGGAACTAGCCCTTTAACATGGATATTTAATCCAACACTAAGCCACACACAACCTAGGATTGTCTCCATATTATTCCAAATTTGTAAGGGTTAAACTACCTTCCAAAAGTGCAAATTTGATTGATAACAATTTACATAATTGAGAATTTTGCAGCGCCACCCATATTATATAAGCAAGAATATTATCTATACATTAAATATTAGTAATAATTATACATAAAAATTAACATATACTAATTAAACACATGAGAGAACCAAAAGTAAAAGAAAAATAATAATAAATTTATCAATTTAAATTTAAAAAATTAATAACCAAAAGTTAATAAATAACTTCAAATTATAAAATTTTAATTTTTTTTTATGAAATATATTCATATATTAACTAAACATAAATATATAAATAATTCACAAAAAAATAAGGTGGTATGAGAGCACACCACGACACACTAGGCAAATCCTAGGAGTAAAAAACAAAGTATCTTATCTAGGTAGCACTTAGAAACCAATCACAATAATGTCATAAAAAGAGAAAGTTATCAAGCAATAAGATCAAGGCTCAAAGGTGGAGGATTCATATCATTTGGACCCTAGTCGAAACTTGGCAAATCATTACCATCTGGAATAGGCTCCCAACCAATAGTTTGGGCCATGTTCATATCATCATATGTTTGAGTCTGAGTGGGTGAGATAGCTAAAGAGAGCTAGGGAAACTTATCCAGCATGCCGGCACAACCTCCAAGTGTCACCCCCCAAGCATTTGGGTATGGAGAAGAAGGAGGAGCACCCCAACCATCCTACCTAATAAAGAAAGGAGGTGGTGGTTGCCACCCTCGCTACTACCCAAGAGAGGAAATGCATTGATATGGGGTGATGTTATGAGAGCAATGCCTAAAATGACTACAATAATTCCCATCATGAGGTAGCTGAGGCAGTCTATCATCCAATCTATGATCCCTAGGTGGATAAGGTGGGACCTAAGCCATAACATAAGGAGCATCTCCCTAATGACATAAGAGATCTTGAATATGCCCAAGTTCCATAGCCACTTTATTGGCTTGGACTTGTATATGCAAAAGAACATTAGAGATGATAGAAGATTTGTGCAAAGTAGAAACAATACAATTAATAGAATCATGATTAAACATAGAATTAATTATTTATTTCCAAATCCATAAGAGAATTCCACTCTGAAAGTATTCCAAACTTGTGTGTATTTGAAGGGCATCACGGGCTTGTCTCCAAGGAGGATGTGCTACCAAAGGAAGAATTTAGGCTGCAAAAGCCTGAAAAGATCATGAATCCAAGACCAAACTATTTGAGCTTTGGGATAATACCATAAGAGATGAGGAAGTGTCTCAAGGTGGCCATAGAAGGGGTAAGTAGGCAATTGGACTCCAAGATGAATGAGCCTTCTGCCAATAGGTAAGCCTTGGTGTAACAACACCAAGCAAGATGAGCAAGCTTGGGCTCCACACAAGCCCCCCAAATAGTGTTTAAGTAAAATCTCCAATTTAATGGATGAATGCAACCCCTAGTGGTTTTTAAGCTTTTCAACCATGGAAAAATGGGGGGTGAGCCAATTATAGCCAAGCCTAGGAATGTAATTACATAAAGGGGTTTCAACATACCATTTCAAGTCTTTCTACCATAGTCGAGTGGAATGGACTGAGATTTTATGGAGCATGGAAATTGGGACAGCATTGAGGATTTCTTGGTAAGATACTTGTCTGCTTTAGCTTACCAAAATTTAACTTTCACTTCCTCCTAGGATAGCCACGAGCAAGAGCACTTGTAGAAGATATCCTGGATAGTATGGATTCCTCTATGATAAAGCTTAAGTGCATTGATCCAAGGGACTTATGCCAGAGGAACCCCATTTCAAGAGAAAATGGGAGACCACCAAAGAGAGTGGGAATTAGTAGAGAGCCTATTATGGAATCTAGATCCATTCCAGAGAAGCCATGGATTGATATTTTCCCAAGTTTTCTAGATGCTTTTGACCATAAAAGACCTAATGATCTAGACGAGAGATTGGATGAAGATAAAATTGGGGAAGCCAAGCCCTTTCCAAGATTTCTTTCCCTTGGATAGGCCTAAAGAGATACAGTGTCTGAATAACACCTTCCAAGCTTTTGGGCTCTCAATGGCCCCCACAATCCATTTGGCACATAAGGCAGATCCTTGTCGATCTATGTCAATAAGTCCCATCCCTCCAGCTTCATGTAAGAGGCAAAAATATTCCCAAGCCACCCTATGGAAACCTTTATGTTGTGAGGAATTGGACCAAAGGAAATCTCTGACCAATTTCTCTAACTTTTGGTAAGATTTTTTAGAAGACACCCAGCGTGACAAGTAATACACATGGGTGGACGCAAGGATATTTTAGCAGATTTGAAATTTTCATGCTAATGAAATATACTTGATCACCTAATAATATAGATTTTTATCAACTCTGTCAACCACATACTACCATAACAAAGGTGGTAAAACATCAAAAGCAAAGGGGATACCAAGAAATTTAAATATTTCATCATGTTGGATCCACTTCCAAACAAATTTATTAGCCCACGTTGGTAGAGGGAGGTATGACTATATGTAGCAATGAGTTTTATGCTTCTATATGCTAGAGATAGAGTCTAGGAATAAGGTGTCAAGACACTAGAGGGCATTGTCCACATTGGCTTCATCTTCAATAAGGGTAAGGAAGGAGTCATTAGCAAAATGACCATTAAGCAATTATATGTCTTTATGTGAATTGGTTACATCAGGAGGGAGACAAATTCCCTTAACAAGGCCATGAGATTGGGCATTGCTAAGAAGATATCACACACCCTCAACTGTAAGCACATATAGGGTGGGAGCCAAGGGGCACCCTTGGCAGATGGAATGGAATAAGCCAAATTGATCAAAGGTGACTCCATTAATGGAGAGAATGGTTGAGGCATCTGATAAAAGTATATAAATGGTTTGAATTAAAGTGGGCCCAAATCCTAGAGATTGAAGCATGACTAAGATGAAAGGCCATTCGATGCAATCATAAGATTTTTCAAAGTCAAGTTTGATGAAGAAATATTGTTGTTTAGACCATCTGGCCCAATCCATTCCTTCCCACATGGTAATGATATTATCCAAGACATAACAACTTTTGATGAAGCCCATTTGTTCTAGATGCATAATGAGAGGTAGTATATTGCATAGCTAGATCACTAAAGACTTGGATATAATTGTATAGGATACATTCAGGAGAGTGATGGGCTACTAGTTGTAGATCGACTCAGGGTCTCCTTGCTTAGGTATGAATATGATATTTCCTTTGTTTATATTTTTATCCAATGACTGTGCATGAAATGCTTCTTGATAAACCTTGTGCAAATCATTGCCTACAAGATCCCAAAGAGTTTTGCAAAATTTGTAGGAGAATCCATCAATGCTAGGGGATTTGTCATTAACCATGTGAGACACTGCTTCATGCAAATAATCCATAGTGAGTGGCCTATTGCAAATCACCCACTAAGCAAGAGTGAGTTGACAAGGCATAAATGAAAGACATTGATGAAGGGCAGTTTCATGTTCAGCCAAGGATGCTTGAGATTTGAACACTTGTTGATAATGGTGGACAAATGCTTTCACTATCTACAGAGTCTTTGTGAGTCTGTTACCAGCCTCAACAATGACTTGAATTTGATGCTTCAAGTTTCAGGCTTACAATAATTAAAAGAACTCCTTAAAGGCTTTATCTCCAATCTTAAGCCAATGAATCCTAGCTTTGAATTGGGCTCCTTGGGCATTATAGTTATCTACAATATGAATGTGGTGCCTCAAAAACACAACTCTAACCTTCAATATCTCATTAAAGGGATATTTTTCTAGATTTAGGGCTGCACAACTCAGTTTTGAAGAAGTAACATAGTAAGAGTGTCTTCAAATTTTGGTAAGTTAATGGCCATATATTCATAGAAAGCGGGAGGTCCTTTGGATGGCATTATTCCACCAGAGAATCCAACTAGATTCTTGGGAAGGACATGGGTATAATTATAGAATCTCCTAATGTGTGCCACCATGGGCCCATGCTTGAGCAAAGATGTGTTAAGGAAGAATTGCATTTTTTGGAATTTGGGCTTCATGAACTGCCATGTCACACAAAATTGAATGAGAGAATGGTCGAAAAGACCAAAATCTGATAGTGCCTGCATTAAAGGAAAGATACTATTATCAAAAGAGAAGTACGATTAGGTGGACATCATTTCCCTATCTAGATGTTTTAGAATTTGAGTAGGGCCTTCCCTAAAATTACTCAAAGTGTACTAAACTCCATCTGCAAGTCAATGTTTTATATTAGGGTGATAAAGAACCCATTTAATGCACATGTAAAACCATGCCTCCCTTTTTCCAACTACCTACCTCACAAGAAAGTGGTCCATTTTGTCCTCAAGATATACCACCATATTAAAGTCACCACATAATACCCAATGGGCATCAAGGTGATCATCAACTATCTACCCTATAAATGGGTATGCTCCAAGGCATCATTCAAGGCATAAATATTAATAAATCCAAAAGAATGGCTTTCAATGATAAAAAGAACCCATACTAACCAGTTGGTAGGGTCCATTCCAGATTGCACTAAGTGTGGATGTCACCGTGGAGAAATGAATGTGATCACCCCTCCACGTCATGCATCATGGTTACTATATAGAATGATACTATCATGCCAGATGGAGTTACTGACAACCATTAATAAAAAATCTACCACATTTTTTATTTGTGAGACCTTGAACATTCCATGAAAAGCAATTCATAGATGATGGGAGTCAAGGAACATGTCCTCTAAGTCTATCACTTCCAAGACATCATATTGATTCTACAGAAAGTACCCACTATTGGCACTCAAGAACTCATATTGCTTCCTCATATCAGGGTCATCCAAAAACTCTCCTTCTTCTGCCTCATCAATCCTTTGAGGAGGACTATGAAAGAATTTGGATGGATCCCACCAAGTAGGAAGTGGAAGAGTGGCTACCTATGAGTATGAAATTTTGGGAGAGTTGGGCCCAAAGTCATTAAAACCTTGAGACAAGATGTTAGCAGCCAGAGAGGTGTTGAACACCTTGGGCATTTCAACTAATTTTGGGGCTTCAACCAGCACAAGCACTTTTTCAATAGGGGCTTACTCTTGTGGGCCATTGTTTGAATATGTATTTCCTCCTTTGGGATAAGAAATCATGTTCATATCTTTGGGATGAGAGTTCTTCTTCCCTACAATAGTCGAATCATCCTCAACTAGTTTTTTGCTAGCCTCGGGAGAGGACTTGGGTGGCAAAGATGAGCAGTTGGATGTGTTATTATAGGATAACTTAAGGGGGCATTCTTGTATCTTATGGTTTGTGTCTTGGAAGTGAAATCAAGCATTAATAAAATTTATATACGGGACTCACTGAGAGTGCCTCACATCCTTGACTTGGATTTTGATAAACTCCTTGAGATCCTAGGAGATGTCTACTTCTACATAGACCCTATTTTGTGGTCAAGAAGAGTAGAACTAATTATATTCATGGAAAACCACATGACCTATGAAGGATGTTATCTGATGAATAAAGTTATAACATGGGAGCAGGAGGATTTGGAATTCAACCTAGATCAGGAATTTAAGAGCAGTGTGCTTCAAGACCATAAAGTCTTGTGTCCAAGGGGAGAGGACCATAAGTGAGTTCCTGACATACCAAATGGCAAACTTATGGAGGATTCCTTTGGCATGGGATGGGTCAAATAAGTGTAAAATAAAGAAACCCTTAGTCATGTTCTATACGCTCTCCAGATTGATGTTGTGAGATGCCTAGTGAGTTGAACCCAATACCATAACATAATTTCATAGGGGATTCTCCCAACAAAATATCCTATTAGACAAAATTGATCTAATCACTAACAAATAGAATTAATATTAATAATAGGTAATATAACATCAGGTTTCGAATCATTACCTCATGGTAAACCTTTGGGACAAACTTCCTTAGGTGCTTGCAAGGGGCCATTGCTTGGTGCTCTTCTATTCTTATCCGTAGCTAAAACATTTGGGATAGAATGGGGAGAGGACATTATAAATACTGGCCTCACTTGAAGGCAAAAAATCCTAAATGATAATAAATGTTAAATCCCATAGGCGCCTAAGGCCATGGTATGACACAAGGCAAGTCAAGCAAAAAAATAAGGGCCGACTCAATGTCATGCATGTAGAAAACCCTAGCAGAGCAAGAAATTGATCCAACTCTATTCATTCAATGTCCACACTAAATTTTTAAATTAAGATACTGATACATTGCCATCTTTTTTAATACAATAATTCATCTATATTTAAATTTAATTTTCTATGCCATATTACAACAATCAATTGAAGTTACTTCCAAATTATATGTATAGCCACATACATCTTTGGGGAAATTTAACTATAATGAAATGTCTTGAATGGATTGCATAGTTTCTAACATTTTTTTAATTGTATAGATTTGAAATTCATGGAGTGATCTTAAAAAGTAAAATAAAACTAAATGAAATGCATGCTAATAAGGGAGAACCATGACCATGGCATTAGTAATCTATAATTCTATTTTTCATAGTTTATTATGAAAATAAAATTTGAATTTGAATTAAATTAGTATATCCATAGTACATAAACAAAAATTTAAACTTGAATTAAAGTAGTAATAATCTTCTAGAGAAACTATGTCAAATTTTGAATCTCGACGCATTTTGGATCCACTTCTATGATCCTTCATCAAGTAAATAATGTGTCCAAAATGCATCAAGATTCAAAACTTGACACAATTTTTCTAGAACATTGTTACTATTATATGGACTATGGAAATATCATATCTTTGAATTAAAGTAGTATATCCATAGTACCACGTCATTATGGATGGCATGTGCGATAGATGAACATTAAGTATTTTTACTAAAGTGTATGTGGATATACTTGTGTTAGATTTTTTGGATCATAGCATTTATATTTGAGTGACCGTGTTCATTACCTTCTCAACTATATTTTTCATGACATTGTAATGAGGATTGCTTTCCCCTAATATTTATTATTTGATAAGTGTTTTGTACTCATTACACTATTAGCATTTAGAATTTTTTTACTTTTAAATTATGTATTGTAAAAAAATATTAATTCTTTATAAATGAAAGTATTATATTATTAATAATCTAATTATATTGATGAGATGTGGGTGAGTTGTTAAAGTGACTTGGTTGCCTCAAGCACCACCTAGGTTCAAATCTCAGTTTGGTATCGAAGGTTGATTGCGGTCAATCATTGGTATTCATGGATTGGTTATGGTCATTGATAATTGTTGGTAATTATGGTACTTGTGATAGAAGATCACTAGGGGATCTGGGCCCCCGATTATGTCCCAAACCGGTTAGAGCTTCAGTAAAAAGTGAATAGGGTAAGGATCACACCAAAACTAGTATCTATAAAAAAATAATATGTATAATTATATTAAAGTCAAAGAATATTCCTAAATCTACCTCTGAGAATATTCTAATATTTATATGCAAAAAAATTGATAACTATTAAAATTAAATATATTTAAAAAAAATTGACTGGTTGAGCAAATATGCGTTAATCGAATAGTGAAACCATTAGTTCCCTTTCTTGATAGGGACTAATAAATGATATGTTAAAATAAAATAAAATATATTTATCATGATATATATATATATATATATATATATATATATTCTAAAATGTTGACACTTTCGTCAAACTAATATTTGTAAAAAAAATCCCTCGAGGTCCAATTTTTTTTATTATTTATATTATTAATATAAATATATTAACATTTAAAAGACTGCTTATAAAAAAATGGTGGTAAGAGAGCAACCACAAAGTCGCATTAGGCCTAACTTAGGAAACACAAATGAGGCAAAACTAAGAAACAAGGAAACAAATTAGACCAAGCTTTGAAAATCTCTAATACATTTAAAAAAAATTAAGTAGCAATAATAAAGAGACAAACATAGGAGGGATCATGATTAGGAGGATCACCTTATCCAAATCTTGGAAGATCTTTCCCTTCAACAATAGGGTCCCATCCAAGGTTGGAGGTGGGTTGGTTACCTTCTCTTTGCACTTGATTATCCAGATTGGAGCAGTGGGGAGAAATAGCCAACACAATCCTAAGAAAACTTTTATCTAGTGGTAACTGTCTGCCACCCTGAGAATCCCAAGTGGGTAATTCCATCAGCATTGGTCTATAGGAGGAATCGAGCCCCATACTTGAGCTTGCAGAGGAAGAGGATATGAAGATCCCCAACCTCTATGTTGGGTTGGGGGAAGAGAGTGGTGCCACTATGGAGGTTCATTAGCACATTTATGAGAATGCCTCTAATATTGGATGTGATGAGGGCCTCCTCGAGGAGGGTTTTTTCCACCTCTTGGAGGTGTGTTCTAAGGTGGAGAGGGTGATATGCAAGAAACATTGTATGGGAAAAATCCTTAGTGGTGAAGTAATCATTACAGGTGATATAGCTCCATACATACTTTGTTATTTTGAACTTGTATCTATAGAAGCACATTACAAATAATCATAGCCTTATTGTATATATAAAAGTGAATGTGAACAAAAAAATTAGAGAATAAAGTTGAATTCCCTTCTTTCCATATCCAAAATAAAATTTCCACTTTGAAATCATGTCAGACTTGGGTGAATTGGGAAGGAATTTTCAAGATCTCTCCCAAGAATGTGTGGAAACCAACTAAATGGGTCTGGGAAAAAAGGCCTAGATAAATCATGAATCCAAGTCCAAGTGCTTTGGGCCTTGGGACAAAACTAAAAAATGTGTATGATAGTCTCTAGATGTTTTCAAAATGAGCATCTAGGTTGTATAACCTATAATTAAATTATCCTTTTGCCTATAAGAACCCCTTGTTGAAGTAAACACTAGATAAATTAAACTAATCTAATTTCAACACACATAGACCAAACAGTCTGAATATGCCTCCCAAACACTTGAGGGAGGAATAAATATTCCAATGGCCATTAAGCTTTTTAACCATAGGTATATGCGGTAAAATTTAGTCATAAGCTTTATGTGTAGTGTAGTTCTGGAAAGGGGTATCAACATACTATTTCTAATATTTACACCAAGGGCAACAAGAATTGACCATGATTTTATGAAGTAGTACTTCTGTAATATCTTCCATAATCTCTTCATAAGATTATTTATTAGCACAGGAATTTTTGTATTTAAATTTGAACTCATCCCAAGGGAGCCAAAAGTGAGTGTTTTTACAAAACAAGTCTTACACAGTATGAATTCCCCTTCGATGGAATTTGAGGGAGTGAATCCAAGGTACCTCTACAAGAGGAACTGCATGAAATTTAATAATAAGGGAACATAAGAGAGAATGTTGACTAACAAAGAGCTAATCTCTTAACCCAGATTCATTCCATAATAACCAAGGTTTGAATTTTTATCAAGATTTTCATATACTTTTTATCGCAAGTGACCCCACAAATTTCATAGGGGTAAAGATATTAAGGAGGTTAGAAAAACAAAGACCTTTCTATGTTGCATGCTCATAAGGGGAGCCTTGAGAAATATAATAGTGAATGAGTACCTTCTAGGCTTATTTTCCATAAATGGCATGAACAATCCAAATGACACAAAGAGCCACACCTTGACGAGAGACATATATCAATCCCATAGTACTTGCCTCCTAGGTAAGGCAATAATATTCCTAGGCCACTATATGAAAACCTTTGCTAGTGGATGGGTTAGCCCAAATGAAATCCATGATCAAATTTTCAAGTTTTCAAACCAACTATTTAGTAGGCACCCAACAAGAATAATAATACACATGGGTGGTTGTGATCACTTTAAAGTAAATTTGGATCTTATTAACCTATAATAATGGTTTAGTGATCCAATACAATAAATTATTTTTCACCCTATCCACCACATATTGTCAAATTCTAGAGGGGGAGGCTTGGAATGCAAAAGTGATACCCAAGAACTTAAAAATTTCATCACGCTGGAGGAGCTTCCAACCATAGTGAGATAACCAAGGAGGTGGAGGGAGGAATGGTTATCTGTAGCACTAGGTTTTATGCCATTGGATGGCAAAACTAGAAGCAAGACAACAAGTTTCAAGACAAAGCATGGCATTAACAATGTTAGATTCATCCTCAATGAGAGTGAGAAAGGAATCATCTGTGAAATTCTATTTGATAAGTTACAAAGGTTCCTCAGTAAAGAGATGACATGGACTAGGACTTGAGATTGGGCATTGGCAATCATATATCTAAAACCTTTACCAACAAGAACATAAAGAGCTAAAGCCAGTAGGAAATCTTGTTTAATGGATCTTAAATTGCCAAAATGCTTCAAGCTAACTCCATTGATGGATTTAAATGTAGAGACATCATTAAAAATTATATAAACATATTATAAGAAGATTGAGCCAAATCCTAGAGTTTGCAACATGGCTAAAATGAATGACAACTCTATACAGTCATGTGTTTTTTTGAAGTCAATTTTGATAAACACAGACTTTTATTTGGAACAAAGAATCCATTCCATGCATTACCATTTAGTAATAGCATTGTCCATGATATATCTGCTTTGGATAAACCTTATTTGCTTGAGTTGAATAGTCACTAGTAGAAGGTGGCAAACCCGAAGCACTAGATATTTACAAATAATTTATTAGGTGACATTAAGAAAAGTGATAGGTCTTTAATTTCATATCAATTTAGGTTTATAACTTTTGGGATGAATTTTATGTGCTCTTTATTAATGCTCAAGCGGTGAACCCAATGACTGGTTATGGAGGGCTTCGAGATAGACTTGATAAATATCAAGCCTAAAAGTGCCTCACATTTATATATAAAATTCAAAAGGAAAACCATCACATCCAAGGGATTTGTCATTGGATTGCCTAACTTCCTCATAGATATCCTCAACAAAGAGTTGTCTATCATAAGAAACTTGTTGAGGAGTGATTTTGATCAGAACAAGAAATGCATTGGTCAATATATTGTTGTCACTCTAGAGAAGGTTTTTGAGATATCAAAACCAATTGCTAATGCTTAGTAAAATTTATGACAATATTGGGCATTTCAGTGAGGGGATGACTATCCTCATTGATGGAATTTATTTATTGGGAGGGAGTATAAGATTTGAGCATTTGAAAAAAAAATTGGAAACTCTATCCTCCACTTTAAGCCAATGCAGAAGTGCTCAGTTTTGAGCTCCTAAAGCATTGCACATGTTTTCAATTTGAATATTTTACTTCAATATTTCCATATGTGATTGTATAGGTTCACTAAAGGGGTTTTTCTCAAGAACTATTAATGCATGAATCAACTTCGAAAAAGTGTCAAAGCAAGAGCACTGTATAGTGTCTAGCTGTTGACCATAAATCTAAATAAATATAGTAGTTTGATTGAGTGCATTCGCCCACTATTGAATCTAGCTTGGATGTTGAGTAGGATGAGGAATCATGTTCCAAACCCACTTAGTCTACGCCATGGTGGGATCATGTTCCAATAAGGTCATATTCAAAAAGAGCTAATATTTTTAGATTTTAGGCTTTTTAAACTACCAAAAAATGCAAATAATTGATAAGCAAATGGTCAGAAAGGACAAAATATGGAAATGTTTCAACCAACAGGGAAAAGGTATTGTCAAAGGAGAAGTATGACAGATTAGATAGCATACCCTAATCAAGTCATTTTAGCATGTGATCAAATCCACTTCGAAGGTTGGTCAAAGTGTGCCATACTTTAGATGTGGCATGAAAACTAGTGAAAGGGGTCATAAAACCCAAATTTATTTTGCATGAAAATACACATCTCTCTTTCACCAATTGTGCATCTCATTGGTAAAATGCCAAACTTATCATTTAGTTGTTCCACTATATTGAAGTCATCACATATTTCCTAGTGAGATTCATGTAATGAAATGTAAATCCATCACCACAAATACATCCTTTCATGTGCATCATTTGAGACATAAACATTAATGATGCCAAAAGAGTGGTTCTCAATATTGAAATGGGCCCAAATGACACGATATGAAATATTACATCCATAATCTAAAAATTGTGGCCAACATTTTTGACAAATAGACTTCATAAGGTCACCATAACCTAGGTCATGATTGTTTGTCGGAAGTAAACTATCAATCCATATTACTTTGTTGATAGTGTAGGGAATGAAACCCACCACCTTAATTTGTTACAGGTAGAGATTGTCCATATCTATAAATTTATGTCTGGAATATCTCACCACATGCTTACAAGTTGAGTCTATAAGGTCTTAAACATTTCATGAGTAACAATCTATAGATTACAAGTGTTGAGAGACATATCGTTGTAATCAATCCATTGGAGGGTCTCATATCTATTTTTTAGGACTCGCTCATTGTTGGAAAGTAAAAATTCATGTCGCTGAGCAACCCAATCAGATATTAACTCGACCACCTACTTTGCATCCTCCATAGATTACAAAAGAGAGGGAATATGAGAGTCAGATGGAGAATCTTGGAAGGGACTACATGATCACCTTCTTGAGTTTGAATGGGAGAAAATATGTGACTTGAGAGCAAAGCTATCATGATCTAAATTCTAAAGAAACTTGAGAAGTGGCTTGAAAATTTATAACCATAAGGGTACTGAAAAAATGAGGTTTTGTCATTTACACCTAAGAGTTGGTGCACTCCTTCACAGGTTGAGTTATTGCAGGTAACTCCCTTGTAGGCAGAGAACTAGAAGATGGTTTGTTTTTGCCACATGAACCTAATGAGAAGGCCACTTATTATGGTTGTGTTTGCATCCCACATAAGTTTTCCACCCATAATCCTGAGTATTCTTAGGGACATCAGATGTGGGTTTGGGAATTGGTCTATTCTGAGGTAAATACATTGGATAGTCCTTGATCTTTTGCTCTATGGCTTGACAATGAAAGTGGGTGTTGGGAAAGTTGATATAGAGGGGCTTTTTATGAATGGCAAGATTTTCAAACCTGAATCTCAACAAACTCTTTGAGATCCTTAAACAAATCAACTTCAATGCAAACCCATTTTTTCGTGTGAGCAAAATAAAACCTCACAGTCTCATGGCAGACAACATAGTCAATGGAAGTCACAATTTGGTTAATGAAATGCCAGTAGGGAAGGGACAAACTGGGGAAATCCTTCTAGATGGGGAATTTTAGAGCAACATTCTATTATATAACAAAATCTTGGGTCCATGGGGAGAGCGACAACAAAGAGTTATGGATATACTTGGATTTATAGTGATCATTTTAGAATTCATTTGGATTCGACTTAATAAACATGCAGGATGACCTATTGGGTGAATTTGAATTTGATAAACTAGTCATTATTTGGTGGGAGAATGCAACCAACAGATTCAGACAATACAAGTGAATGACATTGTCCTGAAAGAGTGCCTTGTCTAAGGAGCAAAGGTTTAGTCCACGGATGAGCTTGGTATATTTGGAATGAAGAATATGAACGTGTAGTAATTAGTGGTTTCTTATAGGAAAAGGTCAATCACATAAAAGTGAAGGAATATCGATCAAAGATTGTAGATTAAGGCATGAGCTAAGTGTACATAAGGAGTGGTCACAAGTACATCATTTTAACAATAAATATTACTATATGTATCTACATTTTCCCCACTTTTATTCTAGTAATGCAAAAAAATAAAAGTACTGAAATAAAAAGAAAATAATTATACCCGAATTTACCTATAAAAAATAATATTAAATGTAAATTACACAGAAGTATGCTTCATCAAAATAAAACATGTAAAAATCAACCCTTACTTCAAATAAAAATCTGAAAGTAAAGACAAGAAACTCATAGATCAAATAACAACAATTGGATGGGAAGGTGATGAGGCAATTAAATAGCTTGAGCTGGTCATAAGACAAGGCTCCTAAATGCTAATAAATTCTATTATCTCGCAACGGCCAGCAAGAACTGAAGAATGAACATAGGTTGATAAGAAATAACAGCAGCAAAGCAAAAATAAATTATTAAAAAAAAAACACACACTCTTAATTCAATTGTATTTTTTTTCATTCCAAATGTATGATATTTCAGATATGGTTGTATTGATTAATATATTTTATGGAAAAAAAAAAAAAAAAGAGAGTTTACTTACAATTTTGTTTAAAAAACAAAAATATCGATAGAAAAATCTTCTATACAATAAAATTTTCATTCTGAGAATATATTACCCAATCTGTGTTCAGTATGGTCTTTTTAGTTAGTATATTATCATATGTATAGCAATTGAATTTATTCAACTTCAAATCCTAAAAAAGTAATGAAGTTAATATATGTTAAATTTAATTTAAAGTTTTCAATAGGCATTGCGTATGCTGTGAGCTTTATGGATCAGAAAGCTTTAAGCTCTTTAATTAATGTATTAAAAATAATTTGCGTAAGTAGTTTATAATTTATTAGTTGTAAAATATTATTCATATATATAAGGTATATAATTAATTCTTTTAATTATGATATTAAATTAATTATAATAAAAATATATATTACATTAAATTTTTTTAAAAAAAAATTATTGGTCAATATTTTTCAAAGAAATGATATATTTATATATATATAATTGATTAATGAGGGAATGAATGGGTTCACATCAAAAATACGAAAATAGTTATTAATAGTTAGCCAAAGTAACTATTTCAAAACTGAAAAATTCCAAACATATTTAAAGGTACAATTCTATTTGATGAATATCTTTGTACCTCGTAGAGAATCCTTCAAAACTAAGAGACACTTGTTAGTAGTAATCAAATGGTTCCAAAAAAAATTGAGTTGGATAATCTTAGTCCATGTCTACGTGAAGAGTCTTTCCAACTGTAGTTATTAATTTTCTCATCAAACTAGCCACAAGATTACCATTGGTGGAGAACTTTTGATTTTGAATAATTTAACACTTAGGGATTTTATCTTGCAAATTGGTGTTCTCTGATTTTTTTATAGGAAAAATTAGCAGAATTTTGTACATAAAAAAAACTTTCCAAGGTTTGTTGCCAAAAAGAACCCTAATTATTGACTTGGAGATGAGACATTTTCCTTGGGTCCAAGGATCAATGATAACTAACCCACCCTTATGTTTGTGTTATGCACAAAGAGTCCAAGAAATCAAAGTTAGGCCTTTCTAACCATCCCATTTATCCCAAAGAAAGTGTCTCACCTTTTGAATCAATTTCAGATAGAAAGATTTGAATGGCATCCAACAAGAAGAGTAGTGTATGTGAAAAGCTAATAAGATGTTATTAACAATTTGAAAATGGCCATCGAATGATAAGAACTTCACCCCTTAGTTGTCAACCTTTTTATTGAATTTTCTAAGGAACCAGTCCCACATATGAGAAAGGTTAATTCCAATGCCAAATGGAATGATCAAATACCTTATGAATTCCTCGTGTCTTAATTACTTTGGGAATCCAATTAGAAGTGTTTTCCATCTAGTGAGAATGAATTCAAGTTTGTGCATTGAATGGTTATACCGAAAAGCCATGTAATACAAATCCTTATGAGATTGGCGTGAGTTTCCCGAAAAATTCACGTAGATGTTTTATGCTTTCTTAGTGTAAATTAGATTTTTTATTTTTTAAGAAGTAAGCTATACAATTTTCTCTAATCTACAAATTACACATAATTTTTTTACTTTAATAAATAGATGGTGATATCAAATTTCTTTATGTAAATTTAAATACATAAAAACAAAGTGATTTTGAAGGTGTGAATCATTTCCATATGTTACTTGATCATTGGGGAAACACATTGTGCAATATGGAATGTGATCCACCAACTTTGTTATCAATAGATAAAATTTGTATGAAAGACGCACTATCATAGTTGCTCAAATATATGACATCATAACCATGATGGTTGGTCATCAATCTTGGATAGGCATTCATCTCTATCCACTAAGCATCGTGATTGGGCATCTTTAAATGACCATGACAAATTTACACATATAGCATGAGTTATCCTTTTAGGAACCTCTAACTAATTGATGCCCTCATAGAAACAGACTTCTAACTAATTGATGCCCTCATAGAAACAATGATTATCAATAAAGAAAACAATACAAACACTAATTGTGAACTACTACCTAGATCTAATAACCTTCATAATAAACTCAATTCCTAAATACTTATATAATGTTTAGAGGATATAGCAATTTGTGTAATTCCTAAATACTTCTATAATGTTTAGAGGATATAGCAATTTGTATGATGTAGCATCTAACTATTATTATGTATAAAAATAAGAAAGCAAACACTCGATCTGAGGAATTGTGAATTATTAATGAATGCCTTGCGGTCATGAAATTAATCATACTTTCATTTTTTTCATATTGAATATCATTGAAAATCGATGTGATTTTACAAAAACTTAATTGATTAAAGGAATCTCAAAAAAAGTGCAATTAAGTCCTCTTCGAAAAATTCATTTGTTTATTTTATACTGATTAGGAAGACAAACAAGTTAATATAAGAAATAAAAATACAGATTTAAATTAAAAATATTAAAACAAAATAAGAGTTTACAATTTTAAAATCTTTTTATTATTATTATTTAAAAAAATATATTATAAATTTAATAATTTCATTTATTTTAATATCTAATATTTAATATTTAAACAAATTAAATAAAAATAATTATATAATTTAAATATTATTATACAACTTATACCAAATAATAGTATAAAAAATTATTTATATTAAAAAAACTATATTTACAACAACTAAATATTTAAAATACATATAATTTAATATATATATATATATATATATATATATATATATATATATATATATATATATATATATATATATATATATATATATATATACTTTACCATTAGGTTGGCTCCCTTAATCATTCTAAAACTTCACATTTATACGCTCAGTTTGTTTACATATATAACAGAGACATATATAACAGAGAAGCATTTCCTTACAGAAGTGACCTTTTTTTCCACTACCATCCATTCCATACAATTTTAACATATCAACAGGACCGAAATAAATAAACAGTTAATTTAATTAAATACCCAGTCATCACTAAATAATATTAAAATATATGAGAAATAGGACGTATTATTGCTTAACAGTTCAACTAAAACTCAACTTTAATTTACTCTTTTAAGAACTTACAGAGGAAGTATATTCAAACTATTTATAATAGAAACAGTTTTAGTGGCGCATCTTTTACTATAACCAAACAATTTTCATGGCATTTCATGTGTAAACGTTTTTGTCATGCCTTATAACCCTTTGTGTACAATTGACTCTGCCGCATTCATGCAAAGAATGCATTTTAAGAAGATCAAACATCACGGAAAACATATGATTAAAATTTCAGAAGCATTATATAGACACATAATTTTGGTTTGGAATAGATTTAATTGTTAAATTATATTTTAAAGTTGTTTGTATATTATTTTGATTATAAATTTATAAAAGACTTTTTTTTATGCATGTATTTTATGTTCTAAGCCATGTTTGCTTCCTTTTCTTTTTTTTTCCTCTCTCATCCTTGATTTTTCTCTCTTTTTCTATCTCTTTTATTATGTATGTTTTTGGCTTTTTACGTGGATTGTAGCACTACACTCTTGGTTGATTAGGACTATGTTGTTGTAGTCTTTGTCTCTTTTTTTGGGGGTCCCTTTGACCCTTTACTCTTTTTTCTAAGTTTTATGTTCCTCTTTAGTTGGATTTTTTACATGTTGTATGTCATTTTCCACGTCAATGGGATTTTAATTTGAATTTAAGAAGTTTATAATTATATAAGTTTATTAATGCGTGTAAGAGAAGAGAGACACATGAGAATTGAATGTCAAGGTCAAGAGTGATAAGTAGAAGTCTTCCTTTAATAGAAAAACTATTATTGAATTATTAGAACATAACTTGATTTGAGATTGGATTCTTCATATTACATTGTATTATTTCTTCATGCTAGTGATCATTCATTTAAGGATCAGGGCTTGTATCTACGATTACTTACTAAATTACATCGTCTGTTGGTCTTTAAATTTTCTTAAAATAGGGGCCAATTAATAATGGAGAGAGAGAAAAATCCTCTCAATGAGTCCCTTTTATTTAAGGTTTTGTAAGATGTTGAAGGGTTAATTAAGGTTTCAAGTAAGGAGATGAATTTTGTGATGATCTGCAAGTAATTTTGGAAAAATGAGTGAGGTTTTTGGATGATGGGATTAGAGGAACATGGTTGTGCATTTTGCTTCAAATAATTACATATTTTTAGGGACATAGTGGTATGATCATGTAAATGCTAGGATAGGTGTGATACGATCCTAGTCAAAACTTCCAAAGTTATCAATTCACTCTAAACAATCTTGCATCAACCAAAAAACATGGGATCAAGTACTTATGTGCACTTGGGCCCATTTTTTTGTGTTATGCAACTTTTAAGGCATGGGACAATGTTGTTTGCATGGAAAAAGATCTAAAACACTTTAGCTAACATCATCAATAGTTTGACATGTTAAAAAGTAGGTGAAGATGTCATTAAAGTCATCACCCAAAGGTCAAATGACCTATTTTTTGGATTCTAACAAAAATTCCAATAATGAAGGTGGTCATTTCAAAACCTTTGGTTTGCATTAACTGTTGGTTACAAATTCACCATAGTGGTTACATAACTATCGATCTATAGAAATCAATAGTTTCTCTTACATTGAAGGCATGGGTAAATTAAATACCCAAAATAGTAAAATATGATGTGTGAACTATTCTTGAAGATAAAGGGAGCTTGATGTGTCCCACGGGATGTCGGTATAAAGCAACCAATATTTGAATCAATTTTGGAAAAGAGTTAGGAGTCAATTGAATCTAATAAATCAAGTTGGGAGAGAGATTTCGAACTCTATAGAATAGAGAAATGAGAGATAATCGAAATTAACTTAGAGAGAAACAAATCCAAGAGCATGAAAGAGTGATGCATGTTTATTGAAGATAGTCATTTGACTGTGTGTATGTATGTGAATATATGTAAAAGTGATGAATCATTTAATTAATGGATTGTTTGGATCCGATTCCCAATTTATCTCATATGTGTGTGTTCTTGCAAAGGAGTGAGTGTAACACCCACTAGGGACTATAGTAGCCACTCAATTGGCCACCTTACCCCTGAAAGTATCAATTGGTACCAGAGGAATATATTTCTTGTTGGGTTTTTTGTGTGAGGCTCTTGTTGGGTCATTTGTACATTGAGAAAGATAAGCTTGCATTTTTATGAATATACATCACATAGATTAAATCCTCTAAGATGAGGAAGGGCACCTAGAGTTGTAGACATGATTAAGATGTTAAAAGGAATACAAGGTAGGTCAGATGCAATGGAGACTACAAAAATAAGTGAAACTATTGTTGGTGATGTAAGTGGTGATGAAGAGGAAGCAACTCAAGAGATTCATATCTTGAGGATATATTTATGAAAGCTATTTTAATATGGAATGTAAACCAATGTTAAAAACCCATTTCTATAGATGAATATTGAGACCTATAGAGCTTATAGGGTGGATCATATAGATGGAGGAATATATTGACTACGATTCATATAGATGGAAGATCATATAAATTGAATTTTTATTGCACTAAGCTGAAATACCATGCATCCTTGTTGTGTGATCATGTATAGTTCGAAAGGGAGAGAAGACATAAAGATAGAATCAAAACATGGGAAATAATGGTCACAAAGCTGAAAGATAAGTTCGTATGTTCAGATTATCAAGTGATGTATTTCAAAAAGTTATAAAACTTGAGGCAAATAAAGTTGAGTGTGAAATAATACACAAAGGAGTTCTACAAACTCTTTATTAGAGTTAGTCACATGGAAAATGATCACTTGAGAAGATATCAAGGTATATTGATGGACTCCATATTTCCATTCAATATTAGTTTATAATTTTAAGTTGAAATCAGTAGAAGAGGCCTATCAATTTGCATTGAAGGCCAATGAAAATTTTAATAGGATGCAAAAATTTAACTTGAGAGGTAGAGGAAGGTTCATGGATTATAATGGAGAAAAGGGATGGCGTTTGTCAACTTGAATGTACCCTTGTATTATCAAATTTGGTATTAAGAGATATAAATCCTAATTAAATAAACTACTAAGTAAAATCAGATGTATAAGATATGCATAAATCACACAAACTAATTTGAAACTTGCTAAATTTAGAAATATGTTAAAAAATGAAATTAAAAAGGAGAATCACTCAATTGAAAAATAAGATATATATGATTGTAATTGTAATTATGCAATCGATTATGTGACTACATGAGGCTACTATGAATCATAAATAAGGTTTTGCATCTATCTAGGAGAAAGTCACACTATTTGGATAAGACTAGCATACACTGGTGTTTGTAGGGACACCGAAACCTAATGGGCTTTTATCTCTCTTTGCAAAATTAGATGGAGGGGGTGGTGAATCATTGTTGAGAGGCAAAGCAACCCAGAAAGAAGGTTATCTTAAAACATAACATAAAAAAATAAATATCATGCACATGTAACAACAATAGATAGAGGGGTTGATGGATCATTGTTGAGAGGCAAAGCAACCCAAGAAGAAGGTTTTTTGATAGTGGGATAAATGCCACCTAACTATCCTAAGTATTATCTTGCACAACTAGATGCACAAGAACTTGTCATATAGATGGTAGAGGAACAAAAAACCCAACATCCACACCATCACATGTAATGAATCTCCAATGAGGTATCCCAATAGTAGTGCTACCATGCGGTTGAGAAATCCAACTTCTCCACAAAGGAGGAGGAATGGGGAATGACTACATGAGCTGCTCCGCAAACACCTGGAAGATGGTGGAAGCAAGCCCTACTATAATATATTGTGATGGACCATACTTATAGTACAATAAAAACTTTTCTAACAATTAATCAAGTCTTATAAGAGCTGAAATTTTAAGGCCACTTTCTTGAACTGCATCTAAATCTAAAAGAATATAAAAATTAACACATAAACATTATCATTAATATAAATCTATTATAAAATAGCTGCATTATTCAAAATAACATAGTTCCTAAATTTCAAAAAAAAAAAAAAGAATGGAATCTCAACAAAAATTCAAACAATATAAATTTATGATGGCCATTGATAATAGTCTCTAAATAAATCAATTCTCCAATTGCTCGGCTTTTGGCTAAAACACATGAAAATGCAATGGCTCTATTGTGAACCCCTAGAAGCTCATCAGCAATGCTAAAATAAGTGCATAATTTTTTTTCTGTTAAACACTGAGCACATAGATTTTGTAATTCGAATGTAAATCAGTCTTTCTTCTATGGCAGACACGGGTAGACTAAGCACTCAAAACAATGAGTAATCATAAGTTCTGGTTAAGATGAACAAGCTAAGTTTGAGGTAAAGAGTTAATATTCTACCAAATATTTAAATTATCAATGAATGGTTAAAAAGAAGGGACTCAATTTGAATGGCGGTTATAATTTGAGATTTAATCTATCAACCATATAAATATTTGTCTAAGCCTCAATTCCAACAACAATATTTCCACCATACCATTAATTGTTGAAACATCAAATTTTACATCATAACATTTGGCATAAACTCATGTATACACATAATAAAAGACATATCATAAATGAAAAATTTATACTTTCTCTACAAAACATACCATGAATCCATATCAAGAAGAGATAAGAGTTCGAACATTGCAAATCCATTTCTTAAAAATCTAAAGATATTTAATACTGGTAGTTTTAACAAACGTAAGGGCGGTTTTGGAAGAAATGTAAGACCACTAGAGGTGTTGGTTTTTATAAGGAAAAATGGTTCATCACCCCGAATAACAAACCTGAATTCAGAAAATTACAATGACAAAAAACTTGTGAAATGAAATAAAAAAATTCAAGTGCCATAAAACCAATAAAGCCAAAACGTTCAACGTTGAAAAACCCAGGTTTGTTTGGCAATAGTCGATAGAAAGCCTTTGAGAAATTTTGCAAGTTTATTATATGATGCTTTAGAAGGCAACTAAAATGAAGATTAATGTACATGTGTATGCAAGAATATTAATAAATTTATAATTTCCTTGTCACTATCTAGAAAAAAGTTTTCATACCAACTCTTTTTAGAACATATTCCCAAAGTTTTGAAGGAAAGCTTTCATTGGAAAAATGAAACTGTGAATTTGAACATCATCTCTCTTATTTTTCTTACATTTATATTTAATATTAATTAATCATTTTGACATTAAAACCATATTTTAGAGGTAATATTAGGTTTTAGACCACTTCAGTCTCAAATTAATAACTTTGCAAAATGTATCAATGCAAGGCAGAGCCATATTCTAGAGGTAATATTAGGTTTTAGACCACTGCAGTCTCAAATCAATAACTTTGCAAAATGTATCAATGCAAGGTAGAACCTGGTAAAAGGAATCTTCATTCTCATTGAGAGTGAAAAGAGGGTCATGAATAAAATGAGCATTAATAAGTTGATTCTTCTTATTTAAGATTGTGATTCTTTAAATGAGAACTTGTTTGGCTATTCAGGTCAAAAGATGACCAAAATGCATAATTTAAGATCTGATGGAAAATGTTGTCTGATAGATTAGAAGAATGGAAAAAATCTTTAAGAATTACAACCATCAATGATTAAATAAGTCAATGCATCAGAGAAAAGAGTTTGTTTTGAAGAGAAAAAATATCCAAACCATAATAATTTAAACATGGAAATAATGAAAGACCATTCGATAGAGTCATTAGTCTTTTTACAATCCATTTCATCCCTTCCCACTCAACAATGAGATTGACAAAGATCTCATGAATTTTAAGAAAACATATTTGTTCTGGGTCGAAAATTATAGGAAGAAGGTGGAGAGCTAGGACTTTGGTAAGAATTTTGTATAAGATATTTAACAACATAATGGTGCTATAACTGGTTATGAGCTTGGGACCTCCATTTTTTAGGATAATTCTAATATGCAACGGCTCCAAACTTTCACGTGATTTGGTGAATATAATGTTTCGATGTTCCAAAGTTGTATAATAATTCAAATTTCCAAAAAAAAACTGATTATGATCTTCTAATAATATTTTTAATGTAATTTCTTAATGGTAGATATAATTATTTTTGTTTCATCTGATTTTTTTTCCCACACTTTTTTTTTAATATTCAAACCTAAATTTTCATTGTAAAATATTCAATACGAACATTCAAGGGGTTTTGATGTCCCATGACCTGCTCTTTTGATGGTTATTATGTGATTGCAATTTTTTTCTAATGTCTAAAATTAATACTTGAGGGTTTCCTTGAACTATAATATTCTAAATTTTATATGTGTTTTCACTGTTTAAAAGTCTCATGTGAGTAAAAATTATGAAAAGGAATAGGTTTAAAAGGCATAACAGTTTTTAGAAGTTTAAATAATATGGAATCATACCTCGACTTCATTAATAGACAATACTTGAGGGTTTTTTTGAACTATAATATTCTAAATTTTAAATGTACTTTTGCTGTGTAAAAGTCCCATGTGAATAACAATTATGAAAAGGAATAGGTTTAAAAGGCATAACGGTTTTTAGAAGTTTAAATAATATGGAATCATACCTTGACTTCATTAATAGACAATACTTGAGGGTTTCTTTGAACTATAATATTCTAAATTTTGAATGTACTTTTGCTGTGTAAAAGTCCCATGTGAATAACAATTATGAAAAGGAATAGGTTTAAAAGGCATAACGGTTTTTAGAAGTTTAAACAATATGAAATCATACCTTGACTCCATTAATATTGTGTGAACATCTCATTTTTCAATTACCATCTGGTACTATCATGTTAAAAAATGATAAAATTGTTTATCAATTTTAGTGTATTAAATTTTTTGTAAAATAATGTTAAGATTGTGTTGGTTGATGAAATAATGTTGAGAAACAACAAAATTGAATTTGCTAAGTAATGTTGAGATTGTGTTAGTTGATGAAGTAATATTGAGAAAATAAAAAATTGTTTTTCACTTTTAATGTGTGAAGAATTTATGAAATAATGTTGAGAAATTACAAAATTGTTTTTCACATTTTGTGTCAAGAATTTTTTATTTTATGTATTATTAAAAAATAAAAATAAATAAATGTTCTTCAAATAATTTATATTGAAAGAGATAAATATTAAGAAATATGTAATTTGTAAAGATAAATCATAAAAAATATGTAGCTTATTAAAATAAATTACATAATTTTAAAGTTAGATAAGTGAATCGAGCCCAAATAAGATGTAATACGAACAAATGAAATAGCTAAATTTTGTGCTAATAAAAAAATCAAAATTTTTATGTTAAATAATTTAAATAGAAAACATTAAATATTATATAAGATACAATGAGTTTATAACTATTTAAAAAATATGGGTTTGATGTAGTTAAAAAAAATTCTATATGTGGACTAGATTTTTCAAGTTATATTTTAGTCACCTTAATATAAATGTTTTGAGAAAATGTAATATTGAACCAAACTGAAATGTTGCTATTCAAATGGTAGCTATGTTCTTTTACTATGCAAAATAATAACATTTGAAAAGAATATATTAGATCGGTTATTTCAAGAAGAGTTACAATACTTTTCACTCCTAATTAACATTTAAAAATAATATTAGTAAAGTATTTTATTAATATAATGTGAAGCATTTCAATAATAAAAATAATATTAATTAGTTTATCAATTGTATGTAATAATATTAATTTAAAATTATAAATATAAAATAACGTAAGTTTAAGGTTAAAACGATGATAATGAACGAACATAATTTTGGTCAAAGAAATTATTTCTTTATATTAAATTATTAGCATGTCTTTTCTGTTGGCTTGGCTATGTTCTACCATGTTATTCTTAATTTCCTTCAATTTTTTATTTATATCTCTTCCTTTATCTTGTTGTCTTGGATTATGGCCTGTTGCCTATACAATTTAAGATTTTTGGATATCAAGAACAATTTTGACATTGCCTCTCTGACCTTTATTTTGAGTATCCTATATTTTGTGTTTTATTTTTGTCAACATTTTTTTGTGAATTTTTTTATTATTGGTAAAGATGAAGATTTTTTAAAAGAAATATATCTTATAAAGAATGGGGAAAAAGATATTGCAAATTCAGTTGAACAAAACTCTTCTACCAGTAGAAATGAATCAAGCCTAAGTTAGAATTTTGACAGACTTAGCCATGCATGTTATAAAAAATTAATATTTTTTATACTCATTGTTGACTCATTTAATGATCATTTGAATTTGATATTTATATAAATATATAAATACATTAATATATATATAACACAAAATAATATGGAATCATCAAAAAATTACAACTTCGATATTCTAAACATCCATAATGAAAATGTAAAAGCTCTAAGTATTTAGAATAGATTTGAATCAAACATTTGTTTCCTTCATATTCTAGCATGAAAACTTATTTGGGAATAAATCTTATGTGAGTGGATTGATTAATGGACAGTATTCAATCTTTTTTCACTACGAGATAATGAACCTTGTTTCCACAAATTTTCTGTAACTTTATTGTAACTATTTTATTATAAATTGTGAATCCAATTTGATAAACTCCACTTAAAATATTTTAATGGAAGCATTAAATGTGATTAAAAGTGCATACATAATTTAATTATTGATATATTTACAATTGAAAAAATATAACAATTTTCACAATTATAAGATTGTCCTAAATCCATGTTTTTATAATTATCATAAACGTATCACAATAATTTTGTAGGTCCACAATTTTAAAATTATAAATGTTTTTGTAAAATTTTAATTCTTACAAATCTACAATTTAAAAAAAATAACAAAGTATTCTAATAAAAACTTAGGAGATGGTCCAAAGTAATACAATTTTTAGAACATAGAACCTTCATTTGTTGATTAACATTGTAAAATTTCAAGTTTTTAAATAAATTTTAATCCTTCAAATATTATTATATTTATATTTATTTTATATATTTAAAAAATATTTATTTATATTGTATAAAAATATTTTAATTTAATTTTAATAAATTAATTTAAAAATATTATAAGTGAATTATAAAGTTATTTTTGCATATATATTTCATATTCTCTTGAAATATTATACAAGTTCTTGGAAAAAACATATCATTTCGAATTCATATGCCAAATTTATTGCCTTTGAAAGTTAGTATAACTTTGACTAAAAATAGTCTGACACTTTTTTGTATCTTGTTGTAGCAATCCGCCACCCATGAAGTTGAATGATTGAAAATATTTATCCTTCACTTTGTCATTTTGGTTCATCTTCTTGGTGGGTTATGAGGCTAAGTGACTATAAATATAAGCCTTGGTAAGGTAACATACAATCATAGATCATTAGATGGGATCAGAAAGATTAGAAAAATAATAACAAACTCAGTGAGATGTATGAAAGTTGGATTCACATCGCATATGTGAGTTTGAGTCTTTCTTATTATTTTATCATTGATGTTTAACTATAGGTGACTGATTTGAAGACTACACAACTGAAATAGCTAAATTCAATAGTTTATTTATTGCTTGAAAGATAAACCTTGCACATCTTCCATCGAATCTTGAAGTTATTATTATGAATATGGGAACCATAAGGCTAGTTTTCATTGTAAACCCAAGAGACAAAATATTGTAACCACAGAATATAGAGGAGATGAGGAATATGCATTCACTCTTGCTAAAGTTTTCTCACATTGAATTTATCTAGGGTATGTCTTATGTTATCTCTATCTGTGGTTGATGTGTATGTTTCCTTTATTTTCATGTCTACATTTATTAAAACTAGGTTAATACATAAAAAATTAAGATAGCTCAAGACTTATCCCTAATGGTTAAATAAATTCACATTTGGTATTGCAACTCTATGAAAGCATTATAATCACATACATTATGGAGTAGTAGTATGTTTAGAACATGGATGAATATATGCAATGTATGTAGCATGTAGAGATTGCATGTGAAGGGTGGCATATTATTTTATATGATGTAGATGTCCTTCATACGTTCTATAATACATATTAAAACAAAATTTTATGTGTTTTTCTATGTCAAAGATCTTGAGAGGAACACATTAACTTGAAAAGTTTTGTGTTGGTAAAACAGAGAGTGAAATATCCACCTAGTTTATCGATCTGATTAATATTAGAGTAGGGTATATTTTTTCCATAAATTTTTTTGTAACATATTCCTAAAATTGTGTTAGATTTATTTGTATTTTTATTTGGTGGTGGTTTTGGTGTGACCATTACGTAAATGTTTCTCATTACCTAGGTAGCAAGTGTTAATGGAGAGATTGTCTTGATTTATTGGCAACAAGGTGGGTTCAAATTCCACTATTGATATTGTTAGGATGATTCAATACATTTTGGGATTTTTTGATGTGATGGTGTTTATCCAAAGTCTTTTATGGATTATCCATCCAAGGGACATGAAAAATGTTAAACATTTAGATTGGAAAAATACTCTTTCAAAAGAAAAAATATTAAGAGAGTTGAAAAGTGCAAAGAAATACATGTTCAACATGGATCTGAGCATATTTTCCTTGTTCAAATAAGGTATGGTTGTACTTGAGTGAAGAAATACTCCAAAGGTAACAATTTGAAGCTTAATGAATAATGTTTTTAATTGCATATGCCTCCTTTCTATTTGAAAATTAATGTTGCATTGAACCTTCTATATGGAACAAGGAAGATATTTTCACCTACATTGTAGATCATTGCTCCTATTGGTCAATAAGAGTGGGAAAAATATGTTTTTGAAAATGAAGGAAAGAGCATCAAGAAGGGGAGAGCAAGCAAATTGGCAAATTGAGGTAAAAGTATAATTTTCAAGCAAATTCAAAGGGAATTCGAAAAAGAAGTGGGGTAAATATTTTTATCACCACTTGAATTTATAAAATTTTGGGATTAAAAGCCTTTAAATTGGAAATTTAATTAGATTGTGTCCTATCTCTTGTCCTTATCTCATGTTGTCTTTGATTTCCTTTTTGTTCATTTGTAGACTACTTTAACTTTTTTTATGGCTTCTCCAAATGCTACAAATTGTGTCTTCCTTTGGAAATTTATTCAAATCACCCTTCTTTGAATTCCACAATTTCATTTTAAACTTATGACATGATATCTAGTCTCTTGTCTCATCTATGGGCTGCATCATTATTCTTTGGAAGTGACTCACTAGTCTTATTTGTTTACTAGGTTATCTTTGCTGATTTCTCCTATGATCACTCAAAATCCACAATCTTCAAATCTGATACCATGATGAAGGTAGATAAAGGATAAAAAAACAAATTCTAAAACATTAACTTACAACACATATAACAAAAAAAATACCAAGTTTGAATGCTACAATATTCGTAAAATAGAATACTTCTTGTTTACTTCTATTCCAAATTACTTAAAATAATTACATATGTCTCAATTATAACTATGTATTTATATCAAAAGGGTTGTAGTTCAACTAGTTATGATTATGGTTTTTTATATCTATCAAAAAAAGTACAAATCCTTTTATATACCCAACTCAGAGAGTCAAGTGGTTAAGGCCAAATTTGTGCCCTAGGTGATTTTGATGACGTGGATGTCCCTTACTCGTGGCTGCTTAACTAAAAGAGTTCATTGATTTAAATTTATGCTTACTCAACATTTTAAATCTATTATATATTTATTTCCAAATCTATATAATTCAATGATTCCATATAATACCTTCAAACATCCAATAAAAAAAACCAAAAAGATCTATTTAAAATTTATAGCTTCTAGAGACAAGCTTTCTTGTTATCCAAACTATCAAAAATTATTTAATGCAAGCATGGTTCGTTTCACCCTTTTAACATCACCTTGAATGTGATTTTCACTACTCATTAAATGAATTTTGGTGGGACTGTCAGTAGGATAAATTAAATAGTTTATTTCAACACTATGTTCTTTTACTATGCAAAATAATATCATTTTAAAAGAAGATATTAGATCTTGTATTATCAAAATATTTGCATCACTTTTCTCCCCTAGTTATCACTTAAAAATAACATAGTTACATTTTATTTAGTTGTCTAATGGTATTAAGTTAATACTACAAACATTTAGGTATAAATAGATGATGTGGGTTCTAAGGTTAAGTCGGTCATGATAATGTAGATCTTTAATTTTAGTCTAAAAGGTTATCTATTTATATTAAGTTTTTATTAATAAATTTTTTTATTTGATTTTTTCTTGTGTTCTGTCATGCTCCTCTTGTTTCCCATCTCTTTTATTTATTTCTCTTCATTTTCCTTCTTGTCTTGGAGTATGGCCTTATTGATCATACAATTTAAATTTTTTTGGCACCAAGAACAGTTTTGACATGGGTCCTTGTGACTCTTATTTTGGGTATCCCTTGTCTTATGTTTCATTTTTTGTTAGTATTATATATTTCAAAAACATTTTTAAATAAATAGATTTTTAAAATATGATATATATATATATATATATATATATATATATATATATATACACACACACACACACACTCACTTTTAAATAGATATATTAGATTTATTGTATGAATCTCTACCCTCAAAAATTTATTTTTTATTAATGTTTAACCTTGTTTTGTGCTTGATCCTTGTAGATATCTCAGATTATGTGTCTTTTTCAATCTATTGTATATTTTGACATCAAATGTGACTTTAGTAAAGTCACCTTAAAATTACACCCTAATGTTGTATTAATGTAACCTTAAATTAACTCCCTAATATCACCTTAAAGTGACCTCTCTAAAATCACCTTAGTATTGCCCTTAACATTATCTTAGATTCTCCCCATAACGTAACCTTAGACTCTTCACCTAACATCATCTTAGAATATCCCCCTAACATCGCCTTAATGTCATACAAATTTAGAGTGACTTTAAATTGTGTTTGATATTCCAAATTCAAAATAAATTATGACTTTAAGATTAATTAATGGTGACTTAAGGATCCATATATGATATTTCAAAACATTGTAATGCCAATTTCATAGTAGAAATATTTGTGATGTAATTGTAACATACCTTTTAAGATTATTCTTCAATTTTATTGTATCAAATATTGAATCTCTTCTCAATGGTTGTTTGAAAGTTAAACATTAGTTAATTCTTAACTCTTCACCTTAGACATGGGTGCTTGTCTTAACTAGACTTGGAAGTCCAAAATCTAGCTTAAAATGACTCATTTATTATGGTGTTTTGTCTATTAGGGTCTTCTACTTAGGGACAAAGATTCTTGTTTACAATATCAATCAAGAGAGAAAACTAAAATGGATGAAATCATATTAAGTATGTCATCCTTGATGAAAAAATCCTCTAATAAAATGTCCATGTAAGTTGAGATGATGTTGGAAGCCCTAAATGAAATAAATTTGATGGGGAGTCCAAAGGAAATGATATTCTCTCAGGAGTGTGAGGCATCTTTATAGATAATCATGGTGAGAAAAATTATTACTATCCTTTCAATATCTCCTGGGATACAAATAATTTGTAAAATCTCAGGGTTTATTCATACAATTGAGACTCTCTATAGACTCTAACTGATGCAAACCATAAATTTTTATCCATAAATCATTTAAGATCTCCTTTTTTTAAAATAAATATCTCAGAGATGAGAATGTAGCCATAACCTATACTAGCCAATTAGGGTCAATTTCCATACATTTTAGAGGCCTTAAGTGACCATTTAAGGGTCTAAAATTGTATTTTAATATTTTTTGGACAATTTCATTTTTTTTTTAAATTTATATATATTTGTAGCTAGATATGAACTTGATTTTAAATTCATCAAGTGTGACTTTAGTGTGTATTAGAAAATGATATTTTTAGGCCTATCTGAGCTTGCATGTAAAAGTTTATAAAAATAGTAGGGCCAATTAACTCTAGGTGGCCTTTTAATTAAATTAGATTTTTTAATTTTGCATGTCAAATCCAATGAAAATTTGAGATTTATTTAAATAATTTTATATAATTATTTGAATTCATTCATGAAGAGTCTATAAAGATTAATGTTCAGAAAATTATGGAAAACATGTCTTTTAAAATTTGTTTTTCTAGTTGTGGTTTCATCATTTGGTATTAGAGAGGGTTTGATTTTTACAGGTAACATATTTATAAATTGGTATTTGTTTTTTAAATTATATTTTGGGAGAGAAATTTTATGAAAAATAAGTGTAAAATATGGCAAAAGGATGAGGAGAAATTTCACATATGAATAGAACTATGCAACAATTATAGAGGCAAATGGAAGAATTGACTGAAATTGTCACATGCCAAAGATAAAGACAAGAGGGAGATGAAATAGAGGTAAAAATAAATGATGAATAATAAATTCATTAAGAAGAAGAAGAACAATAACAACCCTCATCAATTGAAGAAACAATGGTTAGGGCCTTAGAGGGAAAGAACAAAGAATCAAGGTAAAAATTTGAGAGATGGAGGTAGTTTAAAACTAGAGGAGTTGATAGACTAGTTAAATAGTACATGGAGAATTTTTTCAAATGGATAAGTATGAAATAAGAAAAATAAATAAATTTAGCATGAAAAAAAATGAAGGTTCATGCAATGATTTGGTGGGATCACCTCTAGAAAGATAGATAGAGAAATGGTAAAGAAAATATAAATACTTGGAGCAACATCAAGGATAAGTTGAGAGAAAAATTTCTTTCTATAATTATGCACAAACCCTCTATATAAGATTTCAAAATTCAAGGTAAAAATATCATAGAGTAAAATATTATATAGATGAGTTTTAAAATATATCCATATGAGTGGAACATGATGAAATAAAATAACAAATGATTGTAACATGTAAATCATTTTATGTTTTTTAATCAAGATGAATCATGCTTGAATATAATAAATAACATGGAAGATACTTACCAATTAGCTTTGAAGGAAGAAGAAAAATATAATAGACATGGGTTTCAAAGATCAACTGGGTCAAAATGGGAACAATCATCTCCAAGAGCATGAGTGGGTTTAATACCACTAGAGGAGAATCATCCTATGGAATAGAAAAGTAAGAGAATAACCTAGCTTCAAAATAAATAAAAAAGAAGAATATTTCAGAGAGGTAGATCCTATAGTGGTGATAGAGGATAAAATGATCCACACAAACCTTATTTTTTTTACAGATGTGGAAAAGAAGGGTACAAATCATTTGAGTATCTTCACTATCATGAAAAAGAAAGAAGGCAAGAGGATCGACCAAGAGTGAATTTGTTTGAGGTTGAGATAGAAGAATAAAATATAAAAGTTTCAACAAACACATGAAAAAATCTTATGGTGAAGAGAAAAATAATAGTTCCAAGGGAAGAACATGTTTAGAGTAAATAAGGTGGTGATTAATGGTTTCGTACAATTATTTTTTGAATAAGGTGTGCTTCAAGAAGTAAAATATGTCAAGTAATGATTGATGGTGGTAGTCATGAAAGTGGGGTTTCTAAAGAAATGGTAGAGAAACTAGGTCTAAAATGTGAGAAGCATTATTATCCTTACTAGATTTCATGCTTCAATAAAGGAAATGAAGTTACAGTAGATAAAAGGTGTTTAATCAAGTTTTCTATAGGAAAATTTTGTAAGGATAAAATATAGTGTGATGTTATCCCAATGGATTCATGTCATGTGTTTTTGGGAAGACTGTGGCAATATGATAAAAAAATAATTCATGATGGATCAAATAATACATATATTTTTTGAAAATATGATAAAAAGGTAGTTTTATTACATATTAAAGAATAAGGACACTTATAAAGTATGATGTCAATAAATGAATATATCAAAGACATGAAGAAGATAGGTTGTTGTTATGCATTAATAGAAAATAAAAAAACATAAGTGTGATGCAAATACATATGTAGATTTTGTATTGATTATTTTATAGATGGTTTACCACCAAAAAGGGACATTCAACATCATATTTATTTTAATCTAGGATCAATTCTACCCAATCAAGTAGCTTGTAGGATAAGTGCAACATAAGATGTAGAGTGGAATAGACAGGTTATCGAATTGGTGAGAAAATGTGTAGTAAGGGAGAACATGAGTGCATGTTCAAAAAAAACATTGCTAACTCCAAATAAATATGAAACATGGAGTATGTGTTTGGATACCATATAAATCAATAATATTATCATCAATTATATATTTCCTATACCATGCCTAGGTGATATGATGGATGTGCTTGAATAAGAAAAATACTTTACTAAGATTGATCTAATGGGTGGTTATTATCAAATTCAAATTGATGAAGAAGATGAATGTAAAAATAAAATTCAGGAGTATGGATGGCTTATAAGAGTGGATGGTGATATCATTTGGATTATCTAATATACCTAGTATATTTGAGGTGATGAACACAGTGCTACGAGATTACATTGGTAAGTTTTTAGTGGTTTATTTTTATAATATTTTGATATTTGGTAAGAGTAAAGAAGAGAACTTAAATAATTTGATAATGGTATTAGAAATTTTAATAAAGGATAATCTCTATGCAAATTTGAATAACTAAAATTTTATGCAAAAAAGTTTGGTAGTTTTAGGATTTGTAGTTTTATAAGATACTGTAAGATTGGATGAAGAAAAAGATCAAGGTAATTTTTGAGTGGCCTATTCCACAAAGCATATTAGAGTTAAGAATTTTCCATTTTTTAGATCAATAGGGAAATCACCATTTCATATTACTATGATATAAATCTTAAGGGTGTTTTAGATTTGATGCAGGTACCAATTACAAAATGGGTTAGTGATGATGCATAAGCATTTGTAGAAAATATACAACAGTTCAAAGAGGAAGTAAGAAGAAATATACATAAAAGAAATGAAAAGTATAAGGCATCAGAAAAATGTGACAAGAAGGTCCAAGGTATTTGATGAAGGATATTTGGTGTTGGTATATTTGAGAAAATAAATATTTCCTAAGAACATACAACAATTTAAAATATACAAAGATTGGTCCATGAAGAATTGTGAATAAAATCAATGAAAATACTTATGAGGTAAGTCTACCACAAAATTTTAATATTTATATAATATCTACTATTGTATATTTGTATGCATTTCATAGAGAAAATGATCGAGGGTAAGAAAGTGAAGAATTGGATTGGAAGCAACACTTGTACCAAGGAAAAAGAAAAAATAGCATAGGTTTTGGATAGGAAGATAATGAACACAAGAAAAGACATCTATAACATGTTAAAGATCAAATATTTTCAAAATCCATCAAATAGACAATAGGGTTTTAGGAAAAAACTATGTAATAAGCTTTTAGATCGATGTTTGCATCACTGCCTCTAATTCATCATCAGGAATAAATGTCTATCTATAACATGTATTCCTTATGATGAATCATAGGCAATGATTCAAAATGTCGATCTAAAAAATCATTACATAGTTTTTTTTCCAAAAGTCTATTGTCTATCTATAACATCTCTTTAGTTATAATGTTATCATAGCTTTAGTTTTTGTCAATTTCATAAATTATATCTTTATTTCAAGAATATTTTGCATATATTTTTTAATGTAAAATATAATGAATTAAATTTATATATTTTGAGTCCACAAAAGAAATAAAAATTTCATAAATATTATGTGAATAATGAGTAACATCTCAGAGAAAACCAATGCTCCCAATACCAACTCAAAAAATATATTATTAATAAATACAAACTAGTAAAAAATAATTTTTCAAATTGAAAATTACACCTGCCTATCATATATAAGTAAATACTTCCTATAAATCAGCATGTAAATATCTATATATAATTAAATTTTCCTAAATGACTTTTTCAAAACATTATATGTGATTCTTAAATGAATATTGAGCCTAGTCCTTACAAACACACAATACCATGTTCATAATTGTAGAAAAAGAAACCTTAACTACAAATGATTTTTTTTTGGGGTAGTATTGGAGGAATATCAATAGAGGCACATGATATGGTACATATTTAAAAATAAAAATATAAAATATAACTACCACAATATGGTTAGTTAGTTATTCATACACATACAAAAGATGATCAAAATGACATCTCATAATTTCAAGATCAAGATGATGATTATGACCATGATGATTACAATTTAAAATATTGTTATGATCTTGATGATACAAAACCTATATACCAAGGTAGATGTAGGATAATGGTGGACAAAAAGAGGGGCTTAAAATGACTTTTTTTTTTTGAAAATAACAATAGTTAAATTTAGAGATAATTTTAGAGACACTTAGAAAAATAATTTGACAATAATGTAAAAAATTAATTATGACATTTTGAATATATTTTTAAATAGATAATTTTTTCAATACTCAGATGGTAAAAGTGTGTGAACTTGATGCATTTACACCAATGGCTTAGTACTTTTTTGTGAAAACATAAAGAGATTGCATGTGTACTGACACATTTTTTAAAGTAAACAAATGAATTTTTATATGAAATTTCATATATGGATAAAGAGGAAATATTGAAAATTATTTAGAATATGTTTTATTCATATATATAATTTTACAAGTCAAGATAATTGGAAATTTTAAATTATAAGTGTATGAATACAAATTTTTGAGGACCCACCTCCCCTACCTTGGGAGGCCTTCCTATTGAAATAAATTTAATATTTCTTGTAGAAAAAAAATCATAATAATTTTTTCTCGAAAAATACAATGGAACCTCTTTATTATTGCATGAACACACCAATCAATTCTAATGTGTTTGTAATGTGTTGGTGGCATTTTAGTTGTTCCAATCTTAAGAAACAAAGCACACACTTATTATTTTATTTTTTTAATTATTCATATGATAATTTATTAGAATAATATTCTTTCAACAAATATCTTTGATGCAACATTTCATCAAGTTGGGAAGTGACATTTCCCACTTCCTTGAAAATGGTTTCCAATGTAGTGGTAAGTAAATTACATGCACTATGAATTGAAGAGTAGTGCAAACTATTGATAATAATTTTCAATTATTTCCAATTTGAATTGTATTATTCATATAATTGAGCTTCTTTTTCTATGAATTCAAACTGTTTGGGATTTTGATCACAATTTTATTTGAAGTTTCTTTAAGCAATGGGTCTATCAAAATAAGTATCTAAATTTATAAAAACAAACATTTATATTTGTGAGAGAAATGAAAATTTAATTTTAACAAGTTATCTTACCTTTTTATTATTATTAAAAATGTATTTTGAAATATATATTGCAAACCCTAACCTATGGGGCCAAAAAACTTGTCTGAGAACATGATGCAAGATTGTATTTTTGTTGCCCAAATGTTAAAAATATTAGAGCATGCACACCCTTTTCTTTCCCTTCAAAATTGTGAGATCTCCAAACTTGAAACAAAAAGAATGGGATCACAATTTTATATGGCATCAAGTAAATAAAGTTATTGAGAGGGTGTACACCTTTTTTGATAAAGGGCATATGCCCTTTTTCCCTAAAAATGGCATACACCCTTTATAGAGCAAAGGGCATACACCCTTTTTAGCACACAAAATGCATACACCTTTTATGGAACAAAGGGTGTATGCCATTTTCAAAAATGGCTTATGACATTTTTTTGAAAGGGCATTCAACCTTTTGCCTTGGTACCATGCAAAGGGATTGCAAGTTTTGTTTTTCAAAAGTAAATGGCATACATCCTTTGTAAAATAAGTTTTGTGTTTTTCAGTTTATCATATTTTTTGTCCCCCAACTTTGTGCATTCTCCACATAGTGGCATGACACTTCTAATTCAGGGGAGGTCACCTTTCCCATGTTCAATATATGACGTATTGATTATGAGGATGTTGTGGGATTCATTGGTTAGTATGCAACTTTTCACTTTCATTTATTCAAATATATAAAAAATAGAAATTTTTAGAAAATTCTAAAAGTTAATGCATTTGCATGATATATGTAATTTATTTACATCAATTGATTTGTGCTCAGTATAAGTAATACTTATCTAAATATAGTTTTATATCAATTATGCTTCATAAGTGTACTTGAATGAGTAAAAAATATACAAGTTTTCACTTCTAGATAGAGTTACATGTCATGATATTATCTCATATCCTAAAATTTTACATAGATAAAACTACTCTATGTATTATGCTCTTATCTGATTACAGTGGACTTATCTTAGTGAGCACATGCTTTAATTTATTAGATTAAAACAAGACACATGAATTATACAATTTGTTCATATCACATCAAGTTCACACAGAGAATCCTTTTACACAAGTTATTTCATTCTATGACTATCCCTATTGTCCCTACTTTAGTGCATTACATTTCACGAATATTGGCTTACTTACTTTCACATTATTATATTATTGGATAATTGAGTTATGAATAACATGATGTTACAAGTTGATTATGTAGATCAACTTCACTTATTCATGCATGTTTTTCATGTTTATTTTCTTTCTTCATGTCTTATGTGTATTCAACTTGTTTGGATTGTGGACATTTGAACATGCCCTTCCTTATGGATCTAAGCCTTATTTCTTACTTCTATGTGTGTAAGTGACATTTGAACATGTCCCTTTTATGTGGCCTCTTGTCCTTACTAATTTTTTGTGTATTTTTATATGTGTTCTTTTTTTATGTGTCGTATCCATGACACTTGTCTAATAAATTTACTCAGTGTGTGATCCCATGATAGATATAATACATATTCCTAGATTTTTGATGCCATGATGGATATCATGCATCCTCCTCATATTTCTTTATATGAGTTTCAAATTCTCACTATATGATCACTATTCATTACGTGCTTAATTGTTAGAATCTATCTCAACATGACACTATGTATCTTACATTACTATATTTTCTTAGTTTATCTATGATGATATCGTGATCATGAATATTTTCAGTATTAATCCATATATCGATATTTTATATAACATCATTCACATAAATTTCTTCTTTTGAGTTAAGTTATTTTGAAATCTTCATAGCTCACCTCAAAAGAGGGGTATACATAGTGACTTATCCGAGGGGTATACACAGTGACTTATCCTAGAGACTAGGCTACAACATTAACTACACAAATATAAAAATTACAAGATTTACTTAGTTGATCATACTTTCCGTACCCAAATTTTACTCAAAGGGTAGTCTCAAACAATAATAAAATTAGACAAGGGTACAAGATGGCCTTATCTAGAACAACTTGTTTTCATCATAGTATTCATAATATAATGATTTTCAAAACATCTCAGAATCACGCTTAGTTATAGGCTAGTTTGTAATAGGTATATACATAATTATTTTAGATGAATACTCATATTTGTCTCAAATTTTGCTTAGATTGGGAGCATAATACACAGCACATGTTCTAAAATTTGTACAAGTTTTTTATCATAAAATCACATGATATTACTGAATTTCAAAATCCTTATACACTTAGATATCATAATGGGGGCATGTGTGTGGCACATGACCACCTCTTTACTTAGTTTTGCACTAATTTCATAGGAGTGATCATTCATGTCATTATCTATGTTGTGTACACCATACTTAGATCAAACTATTTTTTCACTAGTTTTACACCATAAATTAATCTTATTCCATCTGCAGTGGTTGATTCACCCCTTTTTCAGTAGTTTAGCATCTTTTTTTCACCATAATGATCTATTAGAATTCATATAAGGATTACAAGCCACTTTCACCACCTTGGGTATGAAATTATGGAGTCAAGCACACATTAATTTCTTAATCACACTCATATTTTTTAAATAATGATTGGGTAATGCATAGTCCAATCCAAGCACTTCAATGAAAATGAAATCTCTAAGGGTCATACCCTTTCTAGTCACTATCTATGCACCATAATACACAACGGTTCACATACCCAATTAGGTGTTTTTTTTAAATTTTATTTGATCTATAAGTTTATTATCTTTAATTTCATATGTTATATTAATTAAAGGCTAATTTATATAGTTTCATTATAGGTTTTTGCATTAATTATAGCTAAGCATGTGGCATATGTATTCAAAACTATTCTTTATAAATAAGTTCAGGTATAACTATTTTCATTTTAATCTAGTACTTTCAATTTTTATATAATAATAAGATAAAAAGGGGGGAAATATAGACACATAAATTAATTTCTAAAACAATGCACTTATGACTACTCCTTATACACACTTAGGTTATGTCAATTCCATTGTCCTTGACTATCATTCCTTCACTTCGATATGGATTAGCCATTCCTCCAAGAAAATAATTATCACTAAATGTTCTTATTTATCATTTCAAACATCTCAAACTTATTCTATGATTGATCCACACTTCTATCAATTTTCTTTGCTCATTAGATAAGGTCACTCTTTTAGGAAAATTCTATTCATCGGTAGTATCTGAATTTACAAGATCTATCCTCCCTCCAAATAATGGCTAGTTGCTCAAATTCAAACTCATGTAATGGCATCTTGTATGTTTCACAATTACCATCTAAATCAATTCTAAAATGATCACTATGAAGCTAAATTTTCAATCCATTTTTTCACTATATGATTATATAATTGAAAATCACTAGGATATCTAATTGCACATTCAGAGAAAAATTCTATTTTTTTCAATTTTGAGTCCACACAACCCAATAGTTTTATATAAGTTTAAATACACCTTTTAGGTCACAATTCATTATTGAATCACCTAATCACACAAATATTTCATCAACATATAACATTACACTAATATTTTACACACACCACTATAACATGGGAAAACTACATGAAGTTTGATCCCTCTTGGGAGTATCGGTATGTAGGCAATGCTTAACATAGTGGGTGTTGAGGTAAATCATAATTTCAACTACTAATTATTATTTCCTCTTTATTCCATTTTCTCCCCATAACCTATTGAGCTAGGGTTCTAAGTGAATAAGGAGTCATACAATAAATTTCATATAAAATCACATAGATTCGATCACATGCATAGAGTCAACAGGAAAAGGTGCACAGATAAAAACTTATACAATTTATACAAACCATGTAATACGCTAGTACACCCTAAGGATACTATATTAGGGCACCCTTTTTTGATTTTAGTGGCCTTGTCCCACATTCAAGTGAATCCTTGTTCCTAATTCACAACATCATCATATAATCATACATTCATTTTTATAGTTGCACTTATAGTCTTGCACATTTGATTTCTATCTAAGTTGTATTTATTTGGTACTTTCAATTTTTAGCATATTTATAAATTTAAAAAGTTCCAAATTAGTTTTTGTCATTTATTACATACTTTTAGCATTCTAATTTTACATAGTAGTTTGTCTAATTAAGATTAAAAATCTCTTAATTCCAAAATTTTATAAAACACTTAAGAAGAGGATTATGTAGTGTATATACAAGAGGAGTATAGGTAATTGAATGAAAAGTTATAAAAAAATGTCACATATTACATACATCATGCCAATAAAAAATTTATTAAAAAAGAGTCTCAATAGATGACTTGGTTTTGGGACATTTTCAAAAGGAAAGTTCCCCTAAAGGAATTAATAACAACCTTAAATGGAATAATATTTGTCCTCTTATAATTATATGAAGGATTATACCAAATGTTTATTAGATAGAGTAACCAAATGGCTTGACATGTCTCATATCTTCAATGCCGTAGATATGTACCCTTACTATGAGGGATATACAAGTGAAGAGGATGTAATTTCATATTATAATTAGTAGTTTATTTATAATGAAATTAAGGAAATTGATATCATGATAGATTCTATAATCACAAAGAGGATGAGAGACGAAGAGTATAAGGAATATTTGGTCAAGTGGATGGAAAAATAGTTAAAGATGCAACTTGGATGAGTGTACATGAGATTTATAGTAATCAAAACATAATATAAGATAAGGATATAATTAATTAATTAATTTACCTATGGTTTCTAATGTAGGAGCATCATAGTGAAAAATAAATCTTGCATCAATCAAAATTAACGGTCGTGGATATTTTAAGTTTGTTTTCATTTGTGCATGCTTGTCTAACTTATTAATAAATGTTACAAAGTTGTGCATATTGAAGTTGGAAAAAACCAATTTCAATAACATCATAAAAAATACATCATCTCAAGAGAATCAAAGGGAACATGTTTTAGCTTAATCTCCCATTTATTAAATTGGCCCATTATAGGAGGATGATGAAACTAACACTTAATATAAGTTTTGAAACTACTAGTTTACATCACCCAATCGTTAATAAATTGGTGTGGTAGTTTTATAATCATTAGTTTCACCCTTAGTGGAGGAAAAAATCCATTGACTTATAGAAACATCATTTTTTGACATATGCACTATTTGAAAAGGTAGAGGGATCTTTAAGAGTCAATGTATCTCATCATAATAGTTAAGTGAGATTCATATAAGTTTGTAAGATATGAGGGAGTCAATTGGAGATGCATCTTCATTTATTTAACTAAAATAAAGGGATACAAATTTGAAGCTTGAGTGCATATTGATAGGTGTGGTGTGTCTAGAATAGGGTACATGTCTATAACAATTCTATGATAGAATGTGACTAGTTTTAATCTTCTCCATGTGTCTAATAACCAAGTGAGGTGTGTGTGGGTATGGGTTTGGGTGTGGGTGTGGGTGTGTGTGTGTGTGTGTGTGTGTGTGTGTGTGTGTGTGTGTGTGTGTGTGTGTGTGTGTGTGTGTGTGTGTGTGTGTGTGTGTGTGTGTTTGTGTGTGGTGAATTCTATGTAGTATTATAATGCTCATAAATTAACAAGAGTGTTTTGGGTTTCCTAGTTTGAGGGCTATGTAGCAGTGTGTGTATCCATTTGTAAGTGTAATTTTAGGTTAGGGAATAAGGCAGCCATTATGATTTAATTTTTAAAATATTATGATCACATGGAATGGCATTTCCATCTCACCATGTCGCAATATTTAAGGTTTGGAAATAATTTAATAAATCTATATAGATTATTATTTTTGATTGTTTATCTTGTATTTTTATAAATGGAAGGCACCCTAATTAATATTTTTGCCTCTTTTACTCCATCGGATAAGGATGTCCTCTTTCTCTTGCACTATATGTTTTTATTATAACTAAGGTTTTTGATAATTTCTTAAGTATTTTATTTTTGTGAGTAATCATTAGAGGAATTATGCCCCTCCGTCCATGAATAACTCCATTCACCTCATTGATGTCCATCTTATTAATGATTCTTTGCTTGTGGCGTAATTTAATAGGAAGAGAATATTAAACAAGCATTTTATTTAATTGACACTTTATATATGACATATTAGTTTAGTATATAGTTGAGAAACAAAAAATAATTTAGGAATTATTTAACTCATATCCCTTATTGGTCTCAAACATTTTCTTGAAAATGGATTAACACAAACTTTCATGTTATCCCATTCTCTATTCAAGTAACTCTCTCCATGCTATGGTAGTATATCATTGATAGGGTTGGAAGAAGATTTACTATTATATTTCTAAGCTTATTTCATCATTTAGTAAATTTCATGTTTTTTTTTAAGTTCCCACTATGACCCATGTATAATAATTGTAATATTGGGTGCCTTCTAAACTTCCTATCAAAAGTTTGAGAAACTTCTCAAATATTTTTTTTCAGCGAGTTCTTGGCATGGAAAGGGGTTCCATTGGGCAATTTTTAGTTACTATTTCTTAGTAACTACATAGGCTAGAGGTTTAGATTGCTTGATGTATATGGAAAAATTATATGTTAAATGTTTTATTCATGTCATTGAAGGTAAAAAGGCATGTAAACTTATATGAAGGAATTATTTCTCAATTTTTACTCTTTATATGCAAACTGTGTATAAAATCTTAGGTCTTCAAACCCTTCAAATAATTCATGTTGTAATTAAGATCTAGGGGACTTTTGTTTCCAAATATATTTGTAAATTTAGGAATGTGATTAAACCCTTGATCTTTTGGAATGACATCACTTTTAATATTGGTCCTTCTACAAATTAACATGTTTTGTGGTGGTCATTGGTTATTTCCTTTCACCAGGTCCTTATTTTAAGTGTCATGGGTGTATCCATAAATTTATTCAAATGAGGGATTTATATTATTCAAAACATATTTTTTTAGATCCACATGATCTTAGTCTTCTTGGCTCTAGGATAAATCAAAGAATGATCTTATAAATTAAGACCATGAGTCTTTCCAAGAGGTTAATAATGTCGTCCCTAAATATCTTTTGCATAATAATATTTTTAATTCACTTGGCCTTTGTGGAGATATATGAAATGGTAAGTTGAAACCCATTTCCTCAAGTACACATCAAGTAAGAGATAAAACCAATGGATTTATCCGAGACTCATTATGTCTAAAAAAAAATGAAAGATGGTCACTTCATTCCTCTTCTCATTATTGGGATAGGAGGTTCCATACACTATAAAATGTTATTTTTAATTCCAATTTTCCCTACCATTCATGGTGTATGCTTCATCAGGATTTATCCATAGGGAATCATCTGGTTTCCTCAAGCTTCTTTCATCTTGATTTTCCTTTTTATGGTGAAGCTAAAAATGTTAGGAATTTATTCAGAGTTTGCACAAAATCTCAAGAGGCTTGGATGTTTATTCAATAAATTTATAAACCCTTCCAATTATATCCATTCACGAGGTAGATTATCCTTCTGGGGGATTGACTTGGGATTGCTACAAAATACTTTCATATTGTGTTTTTTAATCTAGTACAAAGTAAACTATATGATGTTCTCTAATCTATAGATTACAAGTAGTTTTATGATTTAAAAAAGAAATGGTGATATCAAAATTTGTTTATGTAGATTCAAATGCATAAAAAAGGGGATTTTAGAGGTGTGAACCATATCAATATGTTACCTGATCATTGGGGCAATGCATTGTGGCATGTGTTCACCAAGTTTGCTATCGAGGGGTCAAAGTTTTTTGGGGAGAGGCACTATCATAGTTGATCAAATAGACGATATCACAACCATGTTGGTTGGTCATCTTTATTAGGTAGGCATCATCTCCATCCACTAAGTGACGTGATTAAGCATCACTAAAAATCCATAACAAATTCTTGCATATAGCATTAGTTATCCCCATAGGGACCTCTAACTAGTTGACGCCCTCAAGAAAATAAAGACTATCAATGAAGATAATAATGCAAATACTAATTAAAATTGAGACTTAGGCTCATGACCTTCGTGATGCGACTTAGAGTTCCAAATAAGATAAGTGGCATCCCCTTATTATTGGCATCTTTACCCTTGCAACTCAATTACGAAATACTTTTATAATGTTTAGATGATGTATAAATTTGGATGATGTAGCCCTCAACTATTATTATGTATGAAAATTAAGGTAACACTCAATTTCGTAAAATGTGAATTGTTTTAGAATGCCTTACACTCCTCAAGTTAATCACGCTTTCATTTTTTGAATATCTAATATGATTTTACAAGAACTTAAAAAGATCAAATATAATCTCAAAGAAAATATATTTAAATGCTCTTAAAAATTCATTTGTTTATTTATGAAGTTAACATAAGAAATGAAAATTCAAAAATACTAAAACAAAATAAGAGGCCAAAATTTTACAATCTTTATTTTTCTATTATTTTAGAGAGTATATTATAAATTTGATAATATTAAAATTAAATAAAATGCCAAAATCTTTAATTTTTTATTATTATAGAGAATACATTATAAACTTGATGATTTTATTTATTTTAATTACATTAAGAGTAGTCCTTCATCTGTATAATATATTTAATATTTAAATAAATTAAATACTCAATTAATATATTTAATATTAGAAAAATATATTTAATATTTAAATAAATTAAATATTCAATATTTATATTTAACACTATATTATTTCAAAATTTTATTTTTAAAATAATTTAAAAAAATAATTTCTTTCTTTTAAATATAAAAAATAGATATATTAAACTTGAGCACAAAATATTCTAAATATACATTATATTTATTAATTTTTAATACAAAATATTTTAGTACTTGATTTGGCTTCTTTACTCATTCCAACAAATCAAACCTTTATTTGAGATAAGTGATTTTTTTGATTTTCTTTACAATACTATCTACTCTGTAAAATTGTATTTTGATAATACAACTTTTACTCGAGAAGAACCTTCCCTTACAGGAATCACATTTTTTTCAAATACCATCTATTCCATTCAATTTTATTTTGGTAGTACCACACATTCTATACAATTTTACCATATCAACAGCAGTCAAATAAATAATTACTTTTTAATTAATTAGCAACTCAGCAATAAATAATATTATTAACTATTATTGCAGGGATTTGTACTAAACTTAATAAAATTCAACTTTAGTTTACCCTCCAAGAACTCAGTGCGGAAGTCTCTTATCACCTTTTTAATATATTCAACTATTTATAATAGAAACACCATCATCAACATACAGTTTTAATGGCTTATCCTGGTGTTATCGTAGGCATACAATTTTCATGGTATTTCATGTGTAAACGTTTTCCTGGTGTCTTATAACGCTCTGTGTACAATTATCTCTGCCCAATTCATGTCTCCTCCATCCCTCGTACCTTTTTTGGGTGCAAAATATGCATTTTAAGTTCATAAAATTTTACGGAAAACATATGGGTAAAATGTTTGGTAATATAATTTTAAATTTTTAAAAAATTGATGAAATAAATATATATTTTTTTTTAAATTTTTAATTATAGCTTATATTTAATTAAAAAATTTGTAGAACAATCGTTTTTGTGACATACCTTAACTAATACAAGTTAAATTTTTAGGTGGATTATAAAAAGTTATAATAAATATTTAATATTTCCCTTTTCTATTATGATTGTATTAAAATTTAAAGGACAATGATGAATAATCATAATCAAGATACACAAGGTCTATTATTAAATTTAATCGTCGTTTCAAGGGATCATTTTGGTAACTTTATCAATAAAATAATATTTATGTTCTTTAACTTATCAAAATTTAGAAAAAGAAGGTATTTAAGTAGTAGTAGTAGTAGTAAATACGCTAGCAGAAGAGGGAGTTTGATCAGGGGCATCACCCCAATCGAGGCTTGGAAGATCCTTTCCTTTAGTGATAGGGCCCCAATTAGAACTAGAATTGTGTTGATCACCGTCCTCTTGAACTTCAATATCTTGATCTAAGTGATGGACCTTTGTCTGGAGGTGGTTACTAGCCATCATGAGAACTCCCAAGTGGGTAACTCCATATGTGTTGGTCCGCAGAGCGCAGAGAGCCCCACCCTTAAGTCTACGTAGAATGAGGAAGCAGAAAGCCCCATCCTTCATGCAGTGCTGGAGGAAGAATGTGTCACCTCAGTTGTGATAACACCAATGAGACTAGTTGCACCAAGAGCCACCTCTTGCTGGCAAATTCTAAGGTAGGGAAGATGACACATGAACAATATTACAGGGGTCTAGTTTTTGTTTTTGTTATTTTTGTTCCTAAATTAAGCCAAGTTTTTTATTATAATGTGCTCTCATACTACCTCATTTTTATGAACAATCTTGTAAATATTGATATACTTATAATAATAATAATAGAAGCTCTATCTCAAATATGAAAAATTGGGGGAACAATTGGTACAAAAGTTTATTAAAATGTATAAGAATATAAACTATATACCTTTATTTGGATTGAAAGCATAAAAATATATTTCATTATTATTAAAAAAAATACTCTGAAACTTAATCATGTGTTTCCTTTATTTTTCCATGTAGAGAGCATACTATATCTCAAATGTATGAGCGTGGGTGTTTAATCGAGGATTTCATGACTTTAAAGTAATATTTGTTTGTTTGTTTTTTTTAACTCATTATCATAGTTAGATTGATTTTGATATTTTTTTTATAAGTTTTAAACAAATATTCTATGAATCTTCCATATATACAATTTTTTTTATTTTGATGTGTGTATGCATACACATTAAAGTGGGGTTTTATAGAGAGATAATTTTAATTTAAGGTAAATTTAGTTATTAATTTGCAATTTTTCAAAGTATTTATATATTTATTGATTATAAATTCATATTAAATTATTTTTGGCGTGTATTTTTGATGTTCTAGGTCCTGTTTGCTTCCCTTTCCTCTTGTTTTTTCTTTTCTTCTTAGTTCTCTTTATATTTTATTTTGTCTTTTCTTAAGTTTTATGGTCCTCTTTAGTTGAATTTGTTATTATTATATGTCAGTTTGCATGCCAATAGGGCCCTAATTTGAATTTGAGAAGTTTATAAATATGCAAATTCATTAATACATATAGGAAAATAGAGACAAAAGAAATGAATGCCAAGGTCAAAATTGATTAGTAAAAGTCTTAATTTTATTGAAAATAAATAATAAAATTATTAAATCAGAACTTGATTTGAGATGAGATTCTTCATATTACATTGTGCCATTTGTTCGTCTAGTAAAAACTCATTTAAGTATTAAAGCTTGCATCCATAATTGCTTACTTAATTGCATTGAGTGTTGGTCTACATTTTTTCTTAGAACAAGAGCTAAATAATGATGGAGGGATAAAATAAGCCCCTCAATGACCCCCCTTTATTTAGATTTTTGTAAGATATTATGCGCTAATTAGTGTTTCAAAAAAAAGATTTTTTTTTGTGATCAACAATGAATTTAGGAAAAGTGAGTGAGGATTTTAGAGCTTAAGAGTAGAGGAACATGGTCATAAAATTTATTTCAAACAATTCCACAGTTTTCAAGGACATAGACACATGGTCCTAGAAATGCCAAGATAGGTGTGTTACTATATTGGTCAAAAAAAATTATCAATTCACTCTAAACAATCTTACATCAATAAAAAAACATGGGATTGGGTACTTATGCACATTTGTGCATGTTTTTTTGTCTTGAGTAATTTTTCAAATATGGTGACAATGTTATACATGTGGAAGAAGATCAATGACACTTTAAATAACATACTCAAGAGTTTGACATTTCAAAAATTGAGTGAAGACGGGCTTTCATTCATCTCCTAGAGTCAAATGACCTCTTTTTGGGATAGTGATGAAACTACGACTTAATGAAGGTGAAAATTTAATAATATTCATTTTGCATTAACTGGTGATTACAAAATCACCACAATATTATGTAATTGGTGATCTACACTAATCGATATTTTCTCCTGCACTAAATTCATGGGTCAAATAACTTACCAAAATAATAAAACATGACGTTTGGAAAGTTCCCTAGGAAAATTGGAGATTGAAAGTGGCTTACAAGATGTCAACATCAAGCAACCAATATTTTAATTAGTTCTGGATAAGACTTAGGAGTCAATTGAGACCATTTAAGCAAGTTGTGAGAGTTATTTCTAACTCTAAAGAAGAGAGAGATAAGAGATTTAACTAAATTTATCGCATAGAGAGAGAGAGAGAGCCTGAATGAGTGAAGTATGTTCATTTAAGATAATAATTTGACTGAGTGTATGGCTTATTTATATTTATTAGGGGAATGGATGTGTGTCAATTTATGTAACACTAATGAAATATTCAATAAAAATATTATTTGGATTCCATTCCTGAGTTATTGCATTTGTATGTGTCCTTGAGATAGAGTGAGTGTAACATCTATTGGGGAGTAAAGAAGCCAATCAATTGGACCCTCACTCCCATATGCATCAATTGATATCAGGGCAATATTTTCCTTATTGGGTTTTGTGTGTGATGATTTTATTGATTCATTGCAGATTGTGAAAGAGAAGTTTGCATTATTATGAATATATGACACATTAAACCATCTTAGAGGAGGAAGGGCACATAGAGTTGTAAACGTAGCTGAGATGTTGAAAGGAATACATTTTAGGTTGGATGTAATAGAGACTACATAAAGAAGTAGAACTACTATTGGTAATGTAAGTGATGATTATAAATGTATAAACTTAAGAGATTCAAATGAAAGAGATAGTATATGAACTTGAGGATAGATTTATGAAAGCTATTGTAATGATGGAAGAGAACAAAAATCAAACAACTCTTTCTATAGAGGAATATTGATACCTAAGGAGCTTATATATTGTATCATAGAGATGGATAAATATTTTAATTATGAATCAACAGAGGACCCTAAAAATTTGAACTTTTCCTACACTAAGCTAAAATGTCGTGCATCTTTATAGTGAGATCATGTGCAATGGGAAATAGAGAGAAGAGGATAATATCAAATAAATGAATGGGATAGAATGGTCACAAATATGGAAGGTAAGTTCCTACCATCTTATTATCAATTGATTTATTTCAAAAAGTTACAAATTTGAGACAAAGGGAGTTGAGTGTGAAATAATGCATAGAGGAGTTCTAAAAACTCACTATTAGAGCTAATCACATGGAAGAGGATCAAGAGAAGATATCAAGATATATTAATGGAATTAATATTTTTATTAAATATGAGTTTGAAATGTTTAAGTTGAAGTCAATAGAAGAGGTCTATAAAAGAGCATTGAAAGATGAAGAAATTTTTTATAGAAGGCAATGAATTAACTCTAGAGGTAAAGGGATGTTCTCAAGATGGAGAGGGAAAAAAAATGATGGTAGAGGATATCATACTCATAAGGGTGAAGCAAACACTTTAAAAATTCAAAATTAGAGACAAGGAAGAAAATTATTTTCTTTTATAAGAAGAGGATACTTTGGAACATGAAGAGGCAGAGGATGTATGGGTAAGTGTTTTGAGAATGGAGATATTTATCATAAAGATTTTGAATATCTTAAAGAATTTCATAATAGAGATAATATAAATGAATCAAGAAAATATATAACTCGTGTGAATGAATAAAGTGCTCTATACTTGACTCACATAGAGGAACCAGTGCATGGTAAGCTCTCATGATGAAGAGAGAGTTATTGTTCAACCTTCCAAGGAAGAAAATGAATTGGTGCAAAGGAATAGCTTATTCTAAATTAATTGAAAATTTATTAGTAATTTTTTAAGGTCATTATTAATAGTGATAACATTGATAATTTGGTTTCAAAGGAAATGGTAGAGAAGCTTAGTCATGAAAATAATTATGGATCCTAATCCATAAAAGGTTTATTTGTTTCTTGAGGGTCACAAATTATTTTTAATGAATAAAGTATCAGTAATTTTAGACTAATTATTTTAAGAGTGAATTTTTATATGATATAATACCCATGGATGTATGCCATGTGTTGTTGGGAAGACCATGGTAGTTTGATAGAAAGTCCATGCATGATGGTGGATAAAACAACTACACACTTTTGAAGGATGGTGGGAGGCTCACATTAAGCCCATTGAAGGAAATAAGATAATAGGTGGATAACAATCATAAAGTTTTTTGGTCTCTGTTAATAATTTTTTTAAGTAAGGGCATAATGATGAGACATGTTTTGTTTCCATCCCCAAACTATTTTAAGTTATGATTGCAAGGAAGGTGAGTGATATTCCTTTTCAAGTTTTGAATTTATTAGAGGAGGTTTTTGAGATAGTGTTAAAAGAGTTTTTCAAATGGATTTCCACCTATGTGAAGCATTAGTCATCATATGGACCTAGATCCAGGATTAAATTACTCAAGGCATTATATAGGTTAATGCCTCTGAAGAATGAAGAAGTGAAAATGAATTTGAATGATCTATTGAAGAAGGGATTAACAATGAAAATTTCAAGCCCATGCATCGTTTAACATATTTGCACCTAATATGGGTGGATATTAGAGAATGTGTAAAAATTATATATAAATAAACAAGATTAATATCAATTATAGATTTCAATTGCCAAGGATGGATTGTTTAAGTGTGATGCAGAGACCATCTTCTTGAGGCCATAAATTTTGATGTGTTAGCCTAATTGAGTTCTATTTCATGTAAAAATGAAGACAAATAAACTATGCATGTATCCATAAACTAATACACCATTTAGGTTCATTTCCAAGATGTGTGGATAGCCATACGAAATCATCTAAGTGTCTAAAATTGAATTCTAGTATTTTTAGTCATGTTAAAAATAGCATAAATTAGATAACTTTGTAGCCAGAGGTGAACTTGACTTGAAACTCACCCAAAATTGTGAATTTATTATGTATAGGATTTTTTAAACTTTTAGGCCCATCTAAGCTTTCATGAAAAAGTTGTTATAAAAATCAAGTTGTTATTTATAGCTGGGGCAGTTAACTCTCTGTAGTTTAATTTTTATTGTTAAGATTTTTTAATTTTGCATGGCAACTTCAATTTTGAGTTGATGTTTATTTTTAAAAAATCATGATATTCTTTTAATTATTCAAGGACAATCTATAAATATTATTGTTTCACTAAATTTTGGGTGGTGCCTATTGAAATTTTTACTTTCTTAGTTATTGAAGAAGGGTTTAATGAGGAAAATTTCAAGCCCATGCATAGTTAAGAATGTTAGCACCTACGAAGGGTGGAGATTGGAAAATGTGTACAAATTATAGAGGATTTAACAATATTAATATCAAATATATATTTTAATTTCCAAGGAGGTATGACTTGATGGATTGATTAAGTGGAGCAAGGTATTTCATGTAAAATTATTTAAAGAGTGGGTATCGCCAAATAAAAATTCAAGAGGGTGATGAATGGAAAATTGAATTTAAGATGAATGATCAGTTGTAAGAGTGGATTTTAATGCCGTTCAAGTTGTTAATTTCACCTAGTGCATTCATAAAACTCATGAATGAAGTTATAAGGCCTTATTTGGGTAAGGATTCAAAGGAAGACATTTTTTTTGCAATTGGCATTAGTATTGCAGGTTGAAGGAGGAAACGTTATTGGCCATTTTGATGTGTAGATTTAATTTGAGGAGATAATTTATTTGGTATTTTTGATCGCATCTAAAGTGTTGAAAATGGACATCAAAATGGTAAGTGCATTAGTTAAATGGCCATCACCCAGTTCAATTTATTTAAAGCTAGTTTTCATGGGTTGTAAAGTTTCTATAGGACATTCATTAGAAAATTTGGCACTATATGTGCACCCATTAAGGAAACAATGAGAGGATAAAGTGATGTTTGAGTTTAATGAACTAGAGTAAAAGATATAATTCATTTTTTGAAGAAAAGAGTGGTGTATTTTTTGTTGTTAGCATTTCAAGATTTTAACAAGATATTTTAGGTTGAATTTGATGCTTTTGGGAAAACCATAGGATAAGTATTGAGTTAATATGATAAGGTCATTTCTTATTTTAGTTAGAATCTGAATTAAGCTAATATAAATTATTCAATCTTTGATCAAGAATTATTAGCTATGGTACAAGCTCTAAATAAGTGGGGAAATTGTTTTTTGCCCAAGGAGTTTGTGTTATACATGGATCATCAAACATTATAATTCATAAATAGACAAGATAAGTTGAATCAAAACTATATGATGTAGGTTGAATTTCTTCAAATTTATTAATTTATTTTGAAGTATAAGAGTGGTCAATAAAAAAATGTTGTGGATGATTTTAGTAGAATAGTTATCATATTGAATGAGATAAGAGTAGAGGTCATTGGGTTTGAATCAATGAATGGATTATATGAAGAGGATTTATGTTTTTGTGATATATGGGAATAATGCATGAATCCAAAAATACTGGATAGAATTCCACGGCTAAATTATTTTTTGTAATATGGTTTTTTGTTCAAAGGAAAGTGGTTTTGCATACCTCAAAGTTCAATTAGGGATAATTTGTTGAAGGAAAATCATGTTGGAGGCATAAATAGACATTTTGGTGTGGATATAAATTTGGTGTGGTTGAATGAGAGTAACTATTTGTTAAGGATGTTCACTTAGATGTCATAAGTTCATGCAAGGATGTAGAGTTTTCCAACATGCTCAAGGGAAAAATTTAGAATTTAGGTTTGTATCAACCTCTATTGATTCCAAATAGGCCATGGGAATATATAATCAATGATTTAATTCTTGGGATTCCAAGAACTTAATAAGGTAATGATTCCATTTTTTATTCTAGATATATTTTCCAAGATGTCACACTTCATAGCATGTAAGAATACAAGCAATGCCACATATGTTGTTAGTCTTTTTTTAAATGAAGTTGTAAAACTACATGGGTTTCCAAAGAGCATAGTATCAAAAAGAGATACAATATTTAATGGAAATTATTGAAGGAAATTGTAGAGTAAATTAAACACAAAATTAGATTTTAGTTCAATCTCCCATTTTCAAATGAATGGGAAATAGAAGTGGTGAATGACTGTCTTGGTAATTTTTTGAGATACATAATTCATGACAACCTAAAATAATGTGTCTACATTAACACAATCTAAGTTTGTGTATAAGAAAGTAGTGAACAGAAGTAAAATTGTGAGTCCTTTCCAAATTGTGTATGGTTATATCCATAGATTCATTTGTGAGTTGATAAGTACAATGAATATGCAAAAAATATATATGATTTTCATAGGGAGGTGAAGATAAGATTGAAATAAAGTAACATGGACTACAAATAGCATGTTGATAATACAAGAAGAGATCAAGATTTTAAAGTTGGGTATTTGGTCTTGGCACATTTATATAATGTTATTTTTGTTGAAGGATCATCTAATGAGCTCAAGTATAATAATAATGGGCCTTGTGGATTTTTTAGGAGGTTTTTAGAGAATGCATATTAGATAAATATACCAATTTGGTTTAACATATCATCTATATTCAATGTAACATATTTGTACCCTTACTTTTGGAAAGAAGGGAGTGGTAAAATATCAAGTTAATATTATTCTATTGTGGATTAGTGACAATAGTTGCATAAGATGGAAAAATAAGAAGTTGAAGAAGTATTGGATACATGAACCAGTAAGAATAAAAAATGAATAAAGTGCATAGATTAATTTGGTCCATTGGAAGAATATAAAAAATGAGGACACAATTTGGATGAGTGCATCCGAAGTTTCCAAACATGGAATTCCCATTAAGGATCTCATGGTAGGTTCATGAGCAGGACATCACATACATTGTTATTTACTTTGGGTATATGATGAAGGAGCATACTTGTTCAAAAAACATATTACATCGAAAAAAACATGGGATTAAGTCCTTGTGGGCACTTGTGCACATTTATTTGTGTTTAACTTGTTGGATATTATGATAATGTTCCACACATAGAAAAATATTGACAACACTTGAAAGAAAATCATATATATTTCAACATGTCATAAATGGATGAAGATACAATTTTATTCATGCCTTCGAAGTCAAATGATCCATTTTTGGGAAACTTATAAAATAGAAACTTAATGGAGGTGAAATTTTTAAAACCATTAGTATGAATTAACCAGTGATTATGTAACCTCTCATTTTTAGTAACTAGTGGTTTCACTCACAACAAAGACATGGGTAAATTACCAAGCCAAACCAATAAAAAATGATTTGTGGACTATTTTCTAAGGTATAGGGATTTCAAAGAGGTTTTTAGGATGTTAACATCAAGTAACCAATATTTTAAACATATTCATTTGAGTTTAATCAAGCATGTTGGGAGATAGAGAGTTGTAACTCTAGGTTGAAAGAGATATGATTTTAACTCAAAGAGGGAGATAAATATAAGTTATACCAATAACCTAAAAGTGTGATTGTATTCATATAAGTTACTCAATGGAATGAGTGTATGTAATCTTCATAGTCAGTAGGGTAAAGGATGTGTGTGACTCTCTATAACATTGTTGAATCATTTAATAAATAGAGTGTTTGGTTTCCATTCCTAAATTCTCATGTATTTATATCTCCTTGAGATAGAGTGAGTGTAAACCATTAGAAAGTAAGTTAACCATTCACTAAAATTTTTATTTATAATTAACTGATGATTGATCCTCATGATTGATTTTAAATTTTGGAATATTATGGAAATTTTACTTAGTATGCATTAGTGCATTTGATAGGTATTTAAGAATGCCAGATGATCAATAAGCTTGGCCTTGATTTATATTTATATGCAGTCAATTGAATTATTTCCTGCACTACTGACATGCTAGGTGAATGGGCTGACCTAAGATAATGATTTGATTTTGAAAAATATGCATTGTTAGGTGAAGGACAATAATGGTGGCCTTAGGACAATAACATCAAAGTTAATTATTTGAGTCTAATGTTACTATCTAGGAGATAGGAATGTAAATGTGGTGATTTGTAGGTTTTTTAATTGATGTAGCACTAACTATAAGATAATGGTAGTTTATAATGGATTGGGCTCATAATTATCATGTACATATGTGATAATAATGAGAATAGGTGTTTGTAGATGCACAATTCATTTAGGATAAGTGTAGGTCAAGATTAGCATTTCCAAGTCTCAAATACTAGACCTTATTGTCTACGAATGCCTCCATTTTATTCTAGTATTACAATGGAATGAAAATAATAGAGTAAAATGATGAAGATACACCTAAGTGTCTACAAAATACTTGATCTTTGGGAGAAGAGTCTCAATATATAAGTTTCTCTAAGAAAAACTTGGAATGAGAATGTAGCAGTCAATATCCATAGAATGAAACTTAAACTAATATGAATTATACTTGAAACTTAAAACTTTAAATAGAAAGGAAGGAGTAAAAATATACGTGAGTAAACAATGTTTCCCTATAAATTGTTGAAGATGGTGTTTCCTTCCCAAAGTAATAGATAATTGTGCTTTCTTTCTGAAGCATATGGATAACATGGAGTTCAACTAAGGGAAGGGCCATGGATTGGAATAAAAATGATCTCAACCCATATGTGACTAATCTGACACTAATCTTGTAACCTGAGATTATAATTTTGAACCACACAATTGGTTTGATATGGGTAATTCCATGGCCATTAACTATCACATAACTTCAATGTGCATTTCCTCAAAAATGATGAATCAACTACTCCAAATAGACTTATAGATTTAAGTTTTATCCACACTTGAAAACTATTGAAAATAATTGATAAATATTTACAAAGGTTAGAATGTGTAAATGTGCATGAACTAGAATCATGCCCCATTAAATCAATTCCATATTTAATGTATCATAATGTGCATGAACATACATCATGCTCGAAATAGTGTATATGTGCATGGACTAGCATCATTCCCAATTAAATATGAAATGGTGTAAATGTGCATGAATCAACATCATGCCCAATTGAATATGAAATGTTATATATGTACATGACCCAACATCATGCCTAACTAATTATCTCATATATAATGGAGTACATTTTCCCTACACATTCCCTTCAAATATATCTAAATCTATATCAATCTAAAATTTGTCATTCATAGAGTGTAAAATGGAGTACATATGCCCCCAAAATATATCTAAAAACTACATATAATTGTCTCAATATGATATATAAATCACATATAAACTCTAAAATATGTATTTTATACTCAAATATGCTCATGGTGGCTTTAACATCTATGAAAAATCCCACTATGTATGCCACCCTTTTGAGGTGATGGATCTTATAAGTTATGCATGTCAAAAGAGAAGTGAACTATATCATGTCATGTATAAATATAATATCATGTAGCATCATGTCAAGATATGCGAAGAGTATGTCATCATAGATATGCCTATATCATCAAGGCATGTATGTAGCATATGTAATGCAATGGCATACAGGTGGTATGTCAAGATAGACATATCTATGAAACACACAATAGTAAATTCCACTTAATAAGACTATGCACTAAGGAAGTACATGATATAATTCATGGATTAGCACACATAGTGGAGGTATGTGATATGGATCATGGCACATGAAAACATAGCAACCACACACTATTAACACATAGTGTAACACAATAACATAGAATGACACACATATGGCCATGATTCCACATCCATGGGACATAAATACGTCTCTAACAAGAAAGGATAAGAACCAAAAAATGGGGCATGAATGCCATAAAAAAAATTCTAAGGGCCCATGAAAAGGACATAAAGATGTCAAAATAAACAAGGCCATGTGACCACACACAATAAATAATAATAACTAGCCTATCATGTAATGATAAAAACATCAATGAAACATATAAACAGTGAAAACTAATCTACACCATTCATATATGTCAATGTCACATCATAGTAAAGTAGCATATCCATGTAGCACTTTGTTAAGTGAGTAAATAGGAAGGCATGTGTAAGAAATTTATGTAGCCCAACCTGATAAAGAAGTCAGATAAATATATAACTTATGATAATTTAACCTATGTAATTAGATGCCCCTAACATAGGCATGGTCCATGGGTATAGGAAAGTTTAAACATCCACATGTCCATGTATGATTTGTATGTCCTACATTGCACTCATATACCTCATGAAATACATGTGTATATGGAAAATAATATTCCATCCACCAAACATGTATAAATAAAATATGAAAATAATTTAATCTAAAAACTCGTGTCATGCTCAAGTCCTAATATTTGATTTTTTCAATATTTGAATGATTTTTTTATTTTCTCAATTTTTTTATTTTTTTATTTTCAGTTTATTTGAATATGATGCTTATAAATAGATCAATAATTCATCATCAAAAATATTTAAATAAATAGTTCTTAACTTGTCTTTGAGATTATTTAGGTGTATGGTTGTTTCTTCTTCTTTCTATGATTACCAATATTTTATATTTACAGTTAATTTTGAAATTTTTTTCTCTTTGTGGGTATTACTTCCATCTTTTTTTACCCTAATTATATTTCCTTTATGTGAGAAGGAAATGTATTCATCTATTGTATTTATTATGAATCCCATATGTTGCAATCGTAGTTGTCCTAACTAAAATCTCTCTTGATTTTTGGCTCATGTGTATGTATCAACAACCTTTAGTCCACAAGAAATGAGTAGAACAATATATCCAAAGGATTATTTAAAATGTGTGCAACATTGTAATTCATTGATGTCATGTCCCAATTATCCTAAAGTTGTAATATTTCACACATTTTCCCATTTATGTCTTTCAATCGAGATGTGTGCCAAATAGTCACCTTCTATGAATGTTGTAATAGTGAAGACCCATGTCATGGTCATTTATTAATTTTTCTTGTTGTAGTTGTGTTGGCTCAAAAATTTGGCAGGGGGACAAATTAGTGACTTTGATTCAACAGTGTGGGAATTAAGTCCTCATGTTAGTTGGTAATGCATGGATAAAGGCCCTCTCTTATTAGTAATTGGATCTACTTTTATTGAAATACATAAAGGAAAAAAAAGGGGAAAATCTATTCACATCTATTTACAATAAAAAATTCTATTGGGGGTTTTATACCTTTAACCGAAAAACACAGAAATGACATAAAAAGCAAATGAGGAATGATGGAAATGACGAGAAAAGAGAGAAAGCTAGAATGGAATGATTTTATCCAGTTAAACACAAAATATTATAAAATAACCCTAGAGAAGACGAAGGATGATTTTAGTTGACTGAACATAGAGATTCACTAGAATATCTCAAGAAGGAGAAACATTGTCCTCATTGAAATCTCTCTCATTCAATGTGTGGTAAAGTCATAATTACACCCTTAGGAGTCAAAAACATACACTGAGATTATTCTCTAATACTGATAACAAACCAAAAGAAACCATCTCATATTTACCCATAAAAGACAATTATAATATTGCTTAAACCCCATTGAGAATCCACATTAATAGAAATAACACAAAAAGATTCTAAAAGAAATAATTAATGTGAAATTCTAATTTTTTGATAATTTGGTAGTGATTATGAAAATAATTTGAATGTAAATATAAATATACAAATGAATCATATGAAAATTTATAACTCATGAGGAAATATTGAACACAAAGTCTGTAAAATATCCCTGTTATAATCTTTATTGAGTCAAAAATATAATCTCATCATTTAAAAAGTTCTACAGAATCTCACTGCCATAAAGTATATCCCTTTACAGTAAGCCTACCACTCATATTTATAGTGTGGTAAGGTGGTTTCAATGTGTAACCACATTTTTTTCATTAAAGATGGTGCAAAAGTGAGTTTATAAAAGTGCACCACTTAAGTGGTGTAAAAGTGAGTTGGTGTAATTACACCACATGCAAATGTGAAATTACAACATTGCACCACTTAAGTGATATAAAAATGCGTTGGTAAAATTTCACTTCATGTAAAAGTGAAATTACAAAATTGCACCACTTGAATGATGCAAAAATGCTTGGGTGATTTTATAGCACTTGAAATGTGTAAATCAAAATTACAAAATTCAAGACTTACAAAGTGACATAGTGCATTTTTATGAATTGCATTTACAAGGTTAAAATTACACAAAATTTGCAACTAGAAATTACAAAATGAGATCCAACATTCACATGAAAAGACTAGAATCTTGATGAATAATTCATTCATTTTCTCCTTCACTGAAGATAATCTTAATCCTTGCTTTGCACTTGTCGGGGAATTTTGTCCTGCATGTGCTTCTCTTTTACATCGGCATCTATCTGATTAATCTGAAGTTTACTTGACCAAGAATTTTTAATGACCATTGATGTTTTATAGTCATACTTTCTATTCACCATAGAAATGTTTTCTTCATAAGAGCATAATATTCATGTTATTATTTTTTTGAATCTTGCCATAGAAATATTTAACCTTATCAAGTCACTGACATGATTCAAGGGCTGAGAGGGCACTTACAATAGTAAATAAATTTTAACTTACACCTACCTTTTGCATTTGGCCTCCAAAATTTTAGATTGGAAACTTATGCCCACAACCAGAAACCCAACACTAAATACTACTCATCACATACAAACATATACCCATATGACACTTGAATTAATGTGTGAGATGCAAATGTAAAATAACTTTGTATCATTAAAATTGCCTTCTACTAGTGAAAACTACAAACTTCTAGCCAATACTATGCTTATGTAACAAGTACCATGGGTTTTGGAACCAAAACAACCATTTAAACACTCAAACCCATGGGTTTTATTGATAAAACCACTTCATTTTCAAAATACCACAAATTTATTCTTGAAACCATGATCATTATCCATTTACGATGAATTTGGGGAAGTGCAAAACAAAATTGCATGACTAAGAGAAATGTAAATTCAATTTGTATGGTTGGGGGAAATGAAATTTGAAATTGCACGATAATGGAAAAGAAAAATTCAATTTTCATAGGAAAGGAAAATTTAAAACGAATTTACAAATTGCATTTAGTGGAAATTTGAATTTGAAAATTGCACCGAATGCAAAAAACAATTTTCAAATTGCACTGAGTGAAAACTTTAATTTACAAATTATAGAAAGTGAAAAACATAATTTGCAAATTACACCAAGTGGAAAAAAGAATTTGCATATTGCATGACTTGGAAAAGTGTTGGGGCATTTTTCACAACTTAGGATTTGCATAAACAAATTTGCACATCTTGTAAAAGTGTGTTGGTATTTTTGCACAACTTGAAATCTGCAACTATGATTCTCCCCATTGATTTTTGAGGTTTAAGATGAAATTTTTATACCAAATGTTTATAGTCAAAATTCATCTCTTGGATCTAGTTTACGTATTGGGATTAAAATCAAGAACTTTTAGAGAAGTTTGATTTTACCTTAAATTTTCACTCTGGTGTTGATAAGATCAAATGAATTCATGACTTCTCTATTCTCTCTATCATAATATGCTTTCCATGATGACAAGAATCTTATTGCATCGAAAGAGAAATTGTTGAGATATCATCAACACACTATTTGGAAGCTTGAAAGATAGCTAGATTTCATTATTCTACTCAAGCCTTGTCCATTAGCCTACAAAGTTGATGTCCCATTTTGAAAACCATTTACCATCATTGTCTTTAAAACACCTCTAATTGCCTGTATGGATGCAATTGGGGGTGTTGAAATGAAATGTAAAATTTCAAGACAACAAGTTGTGATTTTTGTCATTTTAGAATTTAATATGAGTTTTTATTGTTTATCCTTTATCACCTGAATAATGCCTTCCCTCTTATATATTTGAATATTATTTTATAATGTTTCAAAGTGATATGTCATGTCATGTGATTCTATGATAATAATAATAATATGATTTACATTTTTTATGTGAAAGACATCATGTTTTTTGGTGTTTCATAGTTGGTAGTACCATTAAACTATTGTCAAGTAGTAATGTTAGTATATTACTTAATGTATCTTGGAGATTTTATAATTTTAATGATGTGGGTGATTGTGTTCTTGATAGATCCACATTATTTATGGAATTATGCCCATGAACTTTGGTGTAAGATAAAATATACAATTGCTTTTGTTCCCTAATCATACTTGATTTTACAAAAAAAATTGCTCAACACTGGTTGTATCGTAGGACAATCATGGCATGTATCCAAGGTCACCCCAAAAGTAGATTATAATGTAAAGGATTAGGCATGACTTGAAATAATGTGGGGAAAATTGATGTGCCAAAAATTTAATTCAAGGTAAGTATAGTTATCTCATTTCTCTTTTCTTTTATTTACATAGTAGATTGACATGTTTTTCTTATTATTACAGTAGCATGGATATTGTTCTCCTTGCCTAGTTTCTCCTTAAATTGAATACGTTGGTATAGTATAGGGCTCTTAGGCTTTCTATTACAATCAATTGTATCTTGGATCTAAGTTACCCTTGTTCATCAATTCCTTGTATGTGGTTTCCTTATTATATCCTTGATACCCCTTTGGTTACCATTTATATACATCATTGATTTTATCTTGGGACCTATTTAGATCCCATATCCCATATATTATACATAGGCTTTGAAACCCTATAACATTGATATCTAGTGTGGATTACCCTCTATTATATCTATGACCATTTCGAGTAATGTCACTATCTTCAAGTATGTACATAGGCTTTATTTTACTCTCCTTTTATAAATTAGTATATGAGAGAGAGGATTTTTGTATTGGTCATCCTAGCCCATGCATAAAATATCTAAATTTTTAAACCTCTCCTCTAACTTATATATATATATATATATATATATATATATATATATATATATATCCCAAACAAAGTTGGGAATGATGGGCATCCTTTCTTGACACCAATGCCACTCCCTAAGCATTATGATAATCATTTACTTATTCTAATTTTGACTCCAACTTGATCATGAAGAATTCTTATTATTGCTCTATACATCCTCAAAAATAGTAGTTCCTCCATTTTGTTCCATAATTTTTTTTTTGGGCACCATGTTAAATGTTTTATTGAGATTAAAAAAAGCATAAATTTTTTTCTTCCCCTTGTTTATCCCATATTTTTTCAATCAAGTACCTAAGAGTGATGGAGTGATCGACTGTGGAGTATTTTGGCTTGAAACCTACTTTCTTGTTAGCCCTCATCCCTTCCATTATTGCACAATTGTTGATTTTTCACTCTATTATACTCCCAAATAGTTTTTAAAAAATAATATTAATCATTATAGTATGATAGTTTGACAAGTTGTCAACATCTCCACTTTTTATGATAGAACTGATGATAAAGGTATTCCAATCTACTAGAAAGCCATTATGAATGACCCCATTGAATGTAATTTTGATGTGTGTTGTCAGAGATTTCAAACCCCATGTTAAATATTTTGCATTTAACCCATATATGTCATGTGCCTTACCTACTGATACCTTCTAATTCCTTCCTCAATGTCAACTATAGAGAATATTTTTAGCCATTGTAATAATTATGGGGGTGGGTGTCTTTATTTTGTTCTTACTCATAAATTAATTGTGCATTTTCTAACCATTAGGAATTTGTAATGTTTTTCTCTACCTTTTTTATTATTGTAATTCTCTTAAAAAGCCTTTAGGATTATGCATCATGAGAGAAATCAAAATTTTCCTTGTTGTTCGTATATACTCTTCATTTTTAGAGCTCACCAATTTTTAATAAACATTTTTTACTTTCTTTATTCATTCCCAATTTCTTCAACATTCTCTTTGTTGCCTTGCAAATCTTCATCATTCCAAGGGTTTACTAGAAAAAAAATTATTGCCTTTCTTAGATCTAGATCTTTTGCATGAACTTAATGCTTTATGAATTATGGTTATCAATGTGTTGCCACTTATCAATCCCTTATCTACATAAGATATACCATTAATATTTTCTCCTTGAAGTTGTTTTCGAATGTTTTTCTAAAGATTTCTCAAGATTTTCATGGGTTATAATGATATTTCCTTGTATTGATGTCTTCTTTTGATTGTGGTGTAGCTTATCTCTTTGTTGATTATCTCCTTACATGTTAATATTTACATAGAGTTGGTTGTGATTAGATGTCAATTATATAGGGTATATCCCAACTTTCAACTCCATCAATGTTGAAAATATACTTTGCGAACAAATAATATAATCAGCCACACTTTAATTATTGAATGTTTTACATGGGATGTTCCATAAATTTAACCATTCTTTTATATTCAATTGCACATGATCAAATTTTAAAGACTACATAACCCCAAAAATTCTAATTCGTAATATGTGACATAACCTCTTCCATCTTGTAAGACCCTTTTCAATTATTGATTTTCTTATTTTTGTATCCATAGTGAGTTATTTTTACCTCATCTTCATTTCTTAAATTAAAACCCTAGTTATTTTCTATTGTTGTAATAAAATCCCTTACTAGAATGACTTGTTGATCCAAAACTTAGAAGTTCTGGTTGATAAATATTCAAGAACATAGAAATAATACAGTAACAATGAACTCTCTGAGAAGAGATGTTTTATTATTCAAGATCACAATACAACTATATGTTTATCTCTAGGAAGAGATGTCTGATTTCCATTTCGGGTTACATCTTAATTTATACATATTTTAAAATTAGGCGGATGATGTGGAATTTCATAAATCTTGAGGGAGATTAATTTGTTTGACTTCCATGATTTAAAAAAATATAGAATTCGAGGAATTACTATTTTTAGAAACTTACTATTTTTAGACTGCACTACTAAAATTAAAATTTGGGGCACTTACATTGGGTTTTCAAGGGGCCAAATCCATCAAGTGGAGATCCATGCCATATCACCATGTTATTCTCATTCTTATCTTTCCAACTATTCAAACGGTGAGTTAATTGGAGCTACGGTGCAAAAGTTATGGCTCCTAGAAGTTTCATCATCAATTGGGGTGAAACCATCACCTGAATTGTTGCCCGGATCACCTACCTCAAGGCAGTATATATATATATATATATATATATATATATGATTCCTTGAAAACCATGAGATGTGAGGTAACATTCACCAAAAATAACTCTTGATTCATTTTCAATTAACTTAATCCATATGTATTATTTGCCTGGGTTTTATTTTTATGAAGATGGAGACTATAACTGTTTTCCATATCTTGAACTCTTTTAGACCTATATTTCCAAGAAATCTCTTTTATAGGGTAATTAAATTAACTCCCACATCAATCACAGGGAATATTAGTTTACCCCACACAAACTTTTACAAGATACCCTTATACACATGTATGACAAATGTGTAAGTTTAGTAGATGACCACCAAGTGTTTAACAAGATAACTGAATAATATGTCTTCTCATGGAATATCATAATTGAAACTTACATAAAACATATGATGCACTAACACTATTTCACCAAATGCAATAGATCGATGTCTAACCTAACCAATTCACCTTTGCCATCATGCTTCCAATGTGTGCCTAAATAAGGGATTTGGAACAGGGTATGGACATCCATCAAATCATAATCTAAAGTGGTTTTTTCTTAGGTGTTGTATTTGTAAGTTCCTTAATAGACATGTATTTATAATGTGTAAGTATACACAAGGCATCTAAATTGTTTGGCAAAATGACTCAAAGAGATGTGGTCTCATGGAATTCAATTATTTTAGGATATGCACAAAATGGGTTTGTTGAAAATGCCTTGGAAAATTTTAATCAAATGTAATTATCACGCATAAAGCTAAAGTCCACAACCTTTGCTAGCATCCTCTTAGCATATGTTAAATCAAGAACTTTAAAACAGCATATGGATGTACATCAAAGATTAATTGAAATGGAAATTTTGTTAGACATTGTAGTTGCAAATCCCTAGGTAGATATGTATGCAAAATGTGAAATCATCACAAGGAAGAGGTAAGATTTGACAAAATGTCTCAAAGATGTTAGAGTATAATATTCTCATGTTTACTAGGTTCTAGATAGTTTTTTGTCTTTTCCTAATTTTGTCCTTTGTGTGGATTTATCCCCCATTGGTTAGTTATGCTTGTTTCTTATTTTTCCTTACCTTCTTCTGCAAGGTCTCTCCATTGTACTTACAATGTGTCTTATTTTGAATATCATATGATTTGCCTTATCTTTGCATTTCATCCTTGCATCATCTTGTGATGATTTTTTTGGGAATGCTTTAGATTCAAGGGTTCTTGGAATGGTCTTATTCTCATTCCTTATATGGTATGAGAGCCTTGAAGGGTTACATCCATGCATTTACTTTTTGTAAGTTGTTGTTTAAATAATTCTATTTTTTATCATCTACATTTCCATTACCTATTGTACCATTATGCATGTGGTGTTGAAAATTTCTTTTAGATCCTTCTACGTTAGAAGATCAGCCTAAGTAATTTTGATTTTCTTTTGACTATGTTGGAAGATATTTGCTTGCAGAGATCTGAGGTTTGCATATGTAACATCCCTTCCTTTCTGGTTTACATTGAAAAGAGATTATTTACCTTGAAGGTTGTTACATTGGAGCATTGTTTCTTGATATTAGATTATAAGTGGCATTCTAAGATGATTTTTGGAGATTAAGATGCTTCAGATATAGCATTTTGACCTTTTTCTTGCATAAAAGAGGACCATCCTCCTATAGTTGGCATTTTTATCTCAACAATAATTGCTCTTTAGACATCCATCATCACATTGGTGTTGTCAAGCTAAGTCTAGATACATTCTTTTCTAGACATGTTCCATCAAATTGATAGCTCCCTAAAACTAAGTTTTGATCCTTGTTACCCAATGAAGCTTGCATTCCATTTGTAATTATGCTCCATTCATTTATTTTTTATCTGAATTTTTTTGGTCGTAATGTATTGAAAGCATTTTGTGTCTTTTTTGGGTTTACATAAATCTACATTTGGAGATAATATCATAAGTATGCACTCAAATAAGTATCTTCTCAAAACTTGTGTCCTCCCATTATCTCTTTGTGGTCTGTGTGGAATGTTGGAGGTGCATGGGCATTGGAGGTCTGAAATCAGCCTTGGCATCATTCTCTCTCTTGGTGGCATCCCATTTGTTTGCTCAGCCACTTGCTAGGTGACAAACAACTATAATCTAATCATTTATCTTTTTAAAATATCTCTTTTATTCATTATTTGATTTTAATAACTATATTTTTTACTTTAAGAGGAAGTATCTTTCACTTGCACAAGCATAGGGATCATTGATACATTATTTTTCACCTTTTTTGCATTGAAAATGTCCACAATTAAATTCTTGTTCTAATGAGTGGTTTAAAGGCTAATTTCACCACCAATATTTTCACATAAATCAGCTTGTAGTGTAATTTTTATTTAATTTTGACCCATTTACAAGAATTTATAAAGCCTATAACTTTTAAACCATAAATCAAAATTGAGTTTAATTATTTTTTAAAGTGTATAGTTTTTAATTTTCTATCCATTGATGTCATCTATTTTTAAAAACACACGACATTTATAAAATGCTAAAAAAAATTGGGGGGACTTAATACAAAACTTTTGGGGGGTTGTCTCAGTGCCGATTTGTGCACCTTTTTACATTCTTTTTCTCTTTGGTAATATGAAATCATGTCTTCTTATTATAATTTAGATCAATGTGAGAATTTGAATACACATAATTACCATACATGGAGACCTATAATAGAAACAATCATTAAAAGCAAATGATTATAGTCCCTACTGAATGAAGTTCAACCACAGTTCATTAGAGAATATGAAAATTTTCAGCACCAATGTAAATTTCAAGAGTGTGTGGGTTTGATTGGGGGTTATGTGAGTGGCAATATTTTGTTTCATTTGGATGGGTGTGATTCTCCATTCAAAATATGGGTTAAAATAAAAGGTTTATTTAGGAAAGTAGATCACATGAGAGCTATGCAGCTTGAAGTCAAGATTACTTCTCTCAACCCTAAAGATTTTCCATCCATTATAAACTATCTCACTAAGTTTAAAAACATGTTGACATAATTGAATGGGAGTGGACAAGATAATAAAGATAAATAATGTGTGTACCTAATTCTATCCAAGTTGAAAGGTCCATTCCAAATCTTTGCTTCTACCTTTTTATTTAGCATAGATGCCTTAGGTGCCTGATTTCAAATGCTTAATTTCGAGTTGTTTTTTTAAATACTTACCAGGGAGGAATCCAAATTATCTCACCTTGAGTCTTCCACCTCTCAAAAAATATTAGTAGCATCTAATTATAAGAGCAAGGGAAAATCAAAGAGTAAATCTAAGAACACTCATCCTCCATCTCAAAGTGCACCTAAACCCAATAACTTTAAACCCAAGTCATCTTCCAAATCCAAGAATACATCTATCCTTTCATGCTCTTTTTTGGGGGGGACTGGTTCTGAAGAATCTAGGTGTTTTAAGAGAATGCAAGCCTTGAAGGATGTAGTTAGAAAACACAAGATTTCTATCACCACTTCAAAAAATGAACATGGAAAATCATTTAAGGTTGTTGGAAGATCTCAGTCACCTATTTTAGATAGTTAGGTCATAGATTATGGTGCTTCTCACCACTTGACTTTTTTCTGAGGAGTCTTTTGTATCTCTTGGTTTGAGTTCTAATTCCAACATTGAGGTTGGAGATCATTCCTTTATTTTTGTTAAGGGAAAGGGTGACATACAACTTTATGGTGGCCTCATCAATGATGCATTATATGTCTCTAACATCACTACAAATTTGATTTATGTTTTTCAAATTTGTCATTCTAGTTAAGGTAAGACAATGACTTTCACACCACATGGGGCTGAAGTTCAAGCATTGATAGATCCTCACACACTTATTGGACAAGGTGTTGTTGATCATAGTTTTTGACTCTATTATTTTGAGGGTTTTTATGATACTCCTCTTATAGGGACATGTTTGGTTTCTCATATATATTTTGAGAGTAACTTTGACATGAGAGATTCGAACATCTTAATTACTAATATTTGAAGGAGTTAAGCACTCATGGTATGGTTGATGGTCTTCCTACAGTTTTGTGTCTTCATGGAGTTTTCCCTGGTTATGCATTAGGGAAACAACACTAAGATCTATTTCCTAAGGGTATGTCCAAGAGATCTTTTTCACCACTTGAGCTTGTGCACAATGATTTGATGGTCTTTCCTAATCCTTTCAATATAACTAAGTATTCACTTGTTTTTATTGATAGTTTCTTGAGGCGTATTTGGGTTTATTTTCTCAAGTAAAAGAGTGATTTTTTCTCAAACTTAAAATTATTTAAGGCTTTAGTCAAGAAATTATTTCTAGTTGCATCAAGAAGCTTTGTATTAATAATGGATAGGAGTAATTTAGTAGAGTGATATCTGATATTTTGGTAACTCTTGGTATTGTTCACCAGCATTCTATTTCACATAGTCCATAATAAAATGGTTTAGCAGCATGAAATAATCAAACTTTTAAGGATATGTCTAACTACATGTTTCATTCCTAGGATTTACCTCCCATCTATTGAGAAAAATTAGTAAATTGTGTGAATTTTATTTAGAATTGTACACCACATAGAGTACTTGAAAATTTGACTCCAAAGGAGGCTTGGTCTAGAACTAAGTTTGGTGTCTCATTTTTAAAATTCTTTGAGAGCCATGCTTGGGAATTTATATTGAAGAATAAAATGAAATAATTAAATAAGAAGATCAAAACCTTGATATTTTTAGGGTATTGTGAGGACATGAGATCTTATCACCTTTTATATCATGAAACTCATGATGTTCTCTTTTGAATACATGTTCAGTTTGATGAGTAGTTTAGTTCTCATGATTATTTTTCCATGCCTTCTTTTGGTGATTCTTCACCTCCTCTTGGGGATTCATTCTTTGAGGAGTCAGTTTAGGAGGCGCCTAAGGAGGTTATGGATGTTGAGGATCTTATTCCCATTGATGTTATCACTATACCATTATGGGCTCATACTAAATAATCTTAGGCAACATATTTTATACAAGATAATCAACCCACTAGACATCATCATGCACATTCTAAAGGTACTAGACTTTTGTGTTAGGAATTTTTTGTGGATCCACACTCTTTTTCAGAGGCTCATGGGATATAAGATTGGGATGATGTGATAACAAATGAGTATTCTTCTTTGATGAAGAATCATACATGGGATTTGGTCTTTGTTAGTAAGGGGAAAAAATTGGTTAGGTGTAAGTGGATATAACACACCAAGTATGTAGTTTATTGGTCTATTGACAAGTATAAAGCACGTCTTGTTATAAAGGTTTTATCACAAGTTGAAGGTATTGATTACTCTAATATTTTTTCACCCATTGGTAAGATGGATTCTGTGTGACTTGTACATTCTCTTGTTACATCACAAGGTTAGCCAATGTACTAGATGGAGATTAAGAGTGTCTTTTTACATGGAGATTTTCATGAGGAAATCTACATGGAGCTACATGTTGGGTTTGTTCATTACTCTTCTCTTGTTTTTTGACTTAGGAGGTCTTTTTATGATCTCAAATAGACCCCTCAAGATTGTATGAGAATATGGATTCTTTTCTTATCTCTATTGGATTTGTTCACTCCCACTCTGATCTTATAATATATATCCAACATGTTAGAGAGGATATTGTTATACTAGTCTTGTATGTTGATGATCTACTTCTCATAAGAAGATTCTTTTCTCAAATTTAGGCTATTCAATAGGCACTTCCAGTGCAATTTGATATGACATATCTCAGTATTTTTCACTTTTTCCTTGGTTTATAGATTTTTTAGTTAGATTCAGGGATTCTTTTGAGTCAACATAAGTACACCCTTGATCTTCTTCAATTTTTGGCATGGCTGACTTCAAGTCAAGTCCCTCTCCTTTTCAATCTAGAATTACTCTCACTTCTACCTGCACTACTCCTCTTTATGATCCTACATTATACAATAAAATGGTTATGAGTCTTTGGTTTCATGGAATGTAATGATTTTAGGATATGCACGAAATGGTGTTAGGCTATAATGCTTTTTGAATAAATGCCTCAAGGAAATGTGGTCTCATGGATGGATGATTGTAGGATATGCACAAAATGGGTTTGTTGAAAAGGCCTTGGAAATTTTTAAGAAAATACTATTAGCATGTTTCAATTCAAACCCCACAACCATTTCCAGTATCCTCCCAGCCTGTGTCAAATTGGGACCCTTAGAATAGGTTATGGACATCCATCAAAGCATAATGGAAAAGAGATTTTTGACAGATGTTGTAGTTACAAATACATTGGTAGATATGTATGTAGAATGTGGAAGCATCCACAAGGCACATGAACTATTTGACAGAATACCTCAAAAAAATGTGGTCTCATGGACTGCAATGATTACAAGATATGCATAAAATGGTTTCTACAAAGATGTTGTTAAACTCTTTTAACTAATAAATTTTAGAGTATACCTTGACCATATAGGCTTAAATTATTTTTTTTAGAATGTAGCCATGCACGTTTATTGGATGTGGGTTGTAAATAATTTAATACCATGAGTGACTCTTATTTCATTATGCTTAAAATTGATCATTATGTGTGTATGGTTGACCTTCTTGATAATATGAGCTATTTTGAGGAAACTTTAAACTATATCATTAAAATTCCAATTAAACCTATGGTAGTTATGTGGACGTGTTTACTTGGTGAATGTAGAGCATATAATAATTAGTAATATTTATGAAAACTCTTCTTTTTTATTTGGATCCTAAAAATGATGCATTTAATGTTCTTTTGTCAAACATCTATGTAAAAGTGGGCAGGTGGGTGGGGTTCAAATAGTAAGGAGATTGATGAAAGATAGAGGAATTAAAAAGGTACCTTTATGTATTTGGATTCAAAGTGGTAAAATTGTAATTGCCTTTTATGTAGGATATAGACCACACCCACATACACAAGAGATCTATGCAAAGTTAGAGAAATTATCTTGGGAGATGAAGGCAGTGGGGTATTTCCCAGATTCAATAAACATACTGAGTTATTTGGAGGATGAGGAAAATAATCATTCCTCTGCCACTATAGTGAGAAGTTGGAAATTGCATTTGGTTGGTTGAACATGCCCCCTAGAACAACTATTAGAGTCATCAAGAACTTTCAAGTGTGTGTTGACTACCACACTGCAACCAAGTTTATTACCAAGATTGATACAAGGCAAATTCTTGTGAGAGATGCAAAATGATTCCATAATTTCACACAAGGATAATGTTCTTGAAAATATTACCGGTGATGATAAGTGAAGTAATCTATAAACATAAACTTGCACTATAAAAAGGTGTATTGTGTCATACATGCATTGATAAAGAAGGGACAAGGTGTTATTTCCAATTTATAAAAAATGGTTTTTCCTCTATGTAGGGAGATATAGACCATGTTTTTGACTTCATAAAATTAGATGTATTTTATGTAGTGTGCATTATTGCATATATATACTGATTGGGTATTTTTTAAAGTGTTATTTTATGATATAATGAAGGTGTCATGACATTAAACTATTTTTTAGGAAACTTGCACATATATGCAATGAAAAATTGGAGGAGGAAGTGGAGAGTGGGAGAAGTCAAAAGGAATGGAATGCCTTAATCAAATGGAAATAGCTTGGCCAAATGTGAGATAAAGGCTTAAAAACAATCCAATCCTTGGCCAATAGAGAATGAGCAATATAGTATGCCATTTGGGATTGAATTACACATACTGGATTGCATATGCAAATTTAGATATGTTCATGTTGATTTTGTGTTATTTATGGTTAGATATTTATAATGGTTTCTTCACATCCCCTTCCTTTCTAGGAAATTTTATGTATTTGTGAACTCATAATATTTTTAATAGTTAATTTCTTTGCTTTTAGTTTAAAAATAAGTTATTAGAATTTATATATGTAGAAGTAAATTTACTATTTTTATCAAATTACAATTGGCATACATGTAAGGTCCTTGGAAAACTTGCATAATAAGGTTTATAGGTTGTTTTTGAAGGAGGAGAACAAAAATGGATAAGTAAAAGTAAAATTACACATACATTATATGGTATTAAATATTTGGTATAGTAAGATTTATAAAAAGTATTAGTATATTGAATTAATTTAATATATTTTGAAAATGGAAAATAAAAGTAAAAATAAAGCATATACATACCACTCCATGAATATTTATGGTCCAAATTGAGATGTCAATGTTTATTTCTCTCTTATTTTTCTATATATGCCTCATTCATTAGACCTACATGGGTGCATTCAAATAACTCAAAACAAAGCTTACAGGGTTGGGGTTGGTTACAATTTTATTCATTGACCAATGAAAGTTTGAGGGTATCATTTTCATTATAACAAATTGGATTTTTAAAACACAAGATATAGTAAACCTAATCAGAAAAAATGACTATTTTTTATAGAAATGTGTCAAATCTATCTAATTGTTAAAAGGGGGTCAATAAATAATTTTGGGACCAAGTGCTTAATATGGAAATTTGTTTCATGAGATTTATCATCGTAATAGGATAGGTTTCAGAGGCTGAAATGGGATGTAAATTGAAAATATCCCCTGGACTAGCTCTAGAGAGGTAAGAGAGCAAGATTTTCAAAGGCAAATTGTGATGTCAAGACTCCACTTTCATGCTAAGTGTCTTATATGATTTTTTCTCACATGGACATGGTCTTTCAATATAGGCAATTTGAGGGCTTGGGTCAAGATGCAGATTGATATGTCCTACCAAGGAAAGTTTAGAGCACTAAGACCAACTAGTTGCGATTATAAGCAAATTCATAGTAAGAGACCAAAAAAAGGGTTCCATGATTTGTGAGAAATTAGGGCGTGTTATGCAAAAAAAAACACATCATTCACATAAATTTATTATTTTTAGCTAATTTATTGTGAAATATTCACAATGCACCTCAAAAGAGAAGGCATACACAATGGCTTGTTCTAAACACTAAATTGAAATAGTACACTACACAAATATAAAATTACATATTTTGATTAGTTGATCACAATACATACCCATATTTTAATTAGAAAGTAGTCTCAAATAATAGTGTTCCATTTGGGTAAGGATACAAGATGGGATTATCTATAAAAGTGATCTTTCATCCCATCAATCAAAAATAGTGAGTTCCATAACATCTCAAAATCATGCTTAGTTACAGGTCAGTTTGCAACATGTATAAAGAATTATTTCAGATGAATACTCATATTTATCTCAAAAAAAATTTCAAATTGGGGGCATCATGCACGACATGTGTTCTATAATTTGTACATGTTTCATCACATGATATTACTCAATTGTAGTTTTGCACCAATTTTGTAGAAGGAATAATAATTTATGACATTCTCTATGATTTATACACCAGAATCAGATCAAACTATTTTGCATCAATTTTTCAACATAAATGAATCTTATTCTATCTGTAGTGGGTGATTCACCCATTTTTCACTAGTTTTGTACCAAAATGATCTATTGTAATTCATACAGGGATTCCAAGCCACTTTAACCACCTTAGATTTTCAATGGAGTCAATAACACCTTGAGTTCTTAAGCACACTCATATTATTTCAACAAGGATTAGGGTATGCACAGTACGATCCAAGTATTTTAATGAAAATTAAATCTCCAAGGGTCCTACTTTCTGCCATCACTAAAATACACAATGATTCATGTATCTAATTAGGTGTATTCATTCCTTTGTATTTGATATATAAATTTCCTATCTTTACTTTCATATTTTATCTTAATTAAATATTATTTTATACATGTTTCAGTACAAGTTTTTTCATGAAGCACTTTTCAACATGTGGCATACATTCAAGGGTATTCTTCAGAGGTATGTTCAAGTATAAGTATTTTTCTTTTACTCTAGTACTTTATATTTTGTTACATTACTAGAATAAAAGGGGGGAAATGTAGACACATAAATTAACATTTATTGCTAAAAAAATGAACTTATAACAACTCCCTTTACACACTTAGGCCATGTCAATTTTATGGTCCTTGACTACCATTCCTTCACTTCTATGTGGATGACCCATTCCTTCAAGAAAATAATGATCACTAAATGTTTCTATTTCTCATTCCAAACAACTCAAGCTTATTCTATGACTGATCAACACTTCCAACTTATTTTTCTTTGCTCCTTAGATAATAACACTCCTTCAAGACAATTCTTCTCATCGGTAGTATCTGAATCCATCGCCCCATCCTTCCTCAAAATGAGGGTTAGTTTCTCAAATAAAAACTTATATAATGGTTCATCTTGCACATTTTTCAAGGCTCATCTGAAGGAATTTTAAAATGATCTATATAAATCCATATTTTTAAGTCATTTTTTCACTAGAGGATCATATGATTGAAAAGAACTAAAATATCTAACTACACATTCAAATAAAATCATATATGTTTTCCAATTATAATTCCATACAACTCATGTAGCATTGAGATAAATCTAAATACACCTTTAATTCATTGTTGAATCACTTAATTACACTAGGATTGCATCAATATATAACATTACATAAGTATTTCATACACACCACCATAGCATAGGAGAACTACATTGAGTTTGATCCCTCTTTGGAATATTGGTATGTAGGTAGTGTTCAACATAGGTGGTGTTGAGGTCAATTACAAATTCAACCACTAACCCCTTTTCCCTTCTTATTTCATTTTATCCTCATTACCTATTGAACTAGTATTTCAAGTGAAGAAGGCATAAAACAAATTCCACAATGAATCACATAGATCTAATGACACACATAAAATCAATAGGTGAAGGGCACAATCACAAACTTTTATAAATTTTAAAATACTATTAGATGTCAATGCATCATAAAGACACTAGTGCAAGCTACCCTTGTCTAATTATAGTGGCCTTGTCCTACATTCAAGTGAAGCCTTATTTTTGATTCGTAGTGTCATCATACATTCATACATTCATTTTTACAGTTTCACTTATAGTCTTGCACATCTTATTTCTATTATAGTAGTACATCTTTGATGCTTTCCCTTTTTAGAATATTTCTAAATTTAACAAGTTCTAAATCAATTGTGTTATTTATTGCATATTTATAACATTATGATTTTACACAGTAGTCTTTCTAAGTAGGATTAAAACTATCTTAATTCACAAATTTGTTAAAACATTTAAGTAGAGGATTATGTAGTGCATATGAAAGAGGACTATAGGGAAGTGAATGAGAATTTATAGAGAACTATCATATATTGCATACATCATGCAAATAAAACACTAGAGAAAAATAATTCCAAGTAGATGACTTAGTTTCAAGACATTTAAAAATGGAAAGTTCCCCCAAAGGAATGAATAGCAACCTTAAATGGAATAATATTTGACCTTGTAGAATTATATGATGAATTCTATAGTTAGGAATGGTGAACAATCATTCCAACCTAAGAATCAAAAGTGATAACACCAAAACCATCACACAATTAAGTTACATACAATTAATTTTAAAATAATGTAAGTCAAGTGTTGCTCAGAAATAAGATATGCTAGTATAAATAAAATCCCTTGCATAAGTAGACAAGGCAAAACACTGAATTAAATAAATAGTTAATATACTAGTAAATATCAAAAATACATGAAATACATAAATCCTCACATAAGACAAACTCATAAAATGATGAAATAAATAGTTAATATACTAGTAAACATCAAAAATACATGAAATACATACTCTAACACCCCCTTCAAATGAATCTAGGGGCTAACAATAGCCAAAAAAGAAATAGTGGCATATCCACAGTATGAGTCCTAGCAACTAGGCCTGATGTACAATATGTATCCAAAAAATGAAGAAAGAATATGTCCTCATAAACACCCCCTAAATATAAATTATGAAACCCTAAGCATGCCACACAACTCAAGGAAATGAGGTGATGCAAAAGGCTTTATGAATATGTCTGCAACCTATTGTTGAGTCAAAATATACTCCAAGCTAAGAAGTCCATCTTGAATATGCTGACAAATGAATTGCATATGTACCTCAATGTGCTTGGTCCACTAATGATCAACTAGATTGTAAGATATTTGAAATGTACTCTGGTTGTCACACCAAAGTACAATGGATGATTCTTGCATGAATCCAAACTCCATCAATAACTAACAAAGCCAAAGAACCTGCTAACTTGTAACTATTTTAATGTACTCATCCATAGATGAAAGTGTAATAACTTGTTGCTTCTTGCACAACCAAGTAATAGGTGAATAACCAAGATAAAATGCGTAGCTAGAAGTGGAATGCCTATTATCAAGAAAACTTACCCAATATGAATCACTATATCCAACAAACTGAGTAATACCCCTAATGTAGTGTAATCCAAAATGATTAGTACCTTGTAGATATCATAAAATCCTCTTGACAAATTTCCAATGACTTTCATGAGGGTCATGTACAAACCTAGATACAAGCCTAACTCCAAATGAAATGTTGGGGTGGGTATGGGTCAAATACATAAGACTCCCAAGCATCTACATATACAATGTAGGATCATAAAGTGGAGTAGTACAATAGGCAGTGAGAGTCACTCCAGACTAAAAAAGAGAAGGACTTGGCTTACAATCAACCATGCCAAAATATTTAAGAAGATCAAGGGTGTATTTATGCTAACTCAAATAAATCCATGTATCTGATTGTAAAATCTGTAAACCAAGAAAGAAATGCAAAAGGCCAAGATCTATCATGTCAAACTGTATTGAAAGTGCTTTCTAAATAGTCTGAATCTAAGATGAGGAGCTACCTATGAGAAGTAGATCATCAACATACAAGACCAGTATAACAATGTCCTCTTGATACATGTAATATAAACTATGGGATTGGAATGGCAGTGAACAAATCCAGTGGAGAGAATAAATGAATTTATATTCTTATATCAAGCCCAAGGGGCTTGTTTGAGACCATAAAGAGACCTCTTAAGTCAGCAAACAAGAGAAAAATCATGAACAAACCTAGCAAGGTACTCCATATAGATTTATTCATGCAAGAAATCACTCTTAACATCCATCTGATACACTAGCCAACCCTGTGAATAAATAAAATAAAGTACAAGGTGAACATAATCCATCTTGGTAATAGGTGAAAAAGTCTCTGAGTAGTCAATACCTTTGAATTATGATAATCCCTTTGCAACAAGATGTGGCTTATACTTATAAATAGACCCATCATATTCATACTTGGTGTGGTAAATCTAATTGCACCTTACCAACTTTTTTACCTTAGGAAGAATGACTAAATCCTAAGTGTGATTCTTAATCAATGAATAATATTCATCTGTCATCACATCATCCCACTCCTGTATCCCATGAGCCTATGAAAAAGACTTTAGATCCCCAAAGAATACCTAACATAAAAGTCCAGTACCCATAGAATGTGCATGATGATGTTGAGTAGGTAGAAGATCCTATATGAAAATTGTTACCTCAAAAATTGTAGTATGATCCCACCTAGGAATAGTGGCAACATCAATGTGAATAGGATCCTAATCCTATATCACCTCCTTAGGAATCTCCTAAACTGGCTCTTTAAAGAATGAATCCTTGAAAGGAGGTGATAAATCATCAAAAGAAGAAGGCATGGAAGAAGATGAAGAGTCATGAGATTTGAAGTGCTCATCAAAATGTACATGTGTTCAAAAATTAACATCATGAGTATCAGGATCTAAAAGACGATAAGTTGTCATGTCCTTATAATACCCTACAAAAAACAAAGGTTTGTTCTTCTTATCCAATGCTTTCCTTTTCTTCTTTGGTATAAATTCCCAATCAAAGCTCTCAAAGACTCAAAAAAATTAGACATCATGCTTGGTTCCAAACCAAACCTCCTCCAAAATGCTCAAGTGCTCGATGTGGTGTACGGTTCTAAATGTAGTTCACATAATTAATTGCCTCTACCTAATAAATAGGAGGTAAATCTTGTGAATGCATCATACAGTTAGCCATTTATTTCAAAGTTTAGTTCTTCCATTCTTCTAGACCATTCTATTGTGGAGTATGTGAAACATGATGCTAGTAAACAATACCATGGGCTTCTAAAAAATAGAAAACTCTCAACTGAAGTACTCCCCCCATTATCTGTATGAACCTTCTTGATGCAAATAGAAGACTGTTTCTCAACCAAAACCTTAAAGACTTTGAAGTGAGCAAAGACATCACTCTTTTACTTGAGGAAATAAACTTAGTATGCCTCAATAAATTATCAATAAAGGTAAGTGCATAGATAGCTCTATTAAAAGGAGTAGAAAATACCATCAAATCATTGTGCACAAGTTCAAGTGGTGAAGAAGCTCTCATAGACATACCCTTAGGAAGTGGATCTTGGTGTTGTTTCCATAATGTACAATTAGGTCAAACTTCATCAATACATGAAACTATAGGAAGACCCTCTAGCATATTATGAGTGATCAACTCCTTCAAATATCTATAGTTTAGGTGTCCAAATCTCTCATAGCAAAGCCTACTCTTGAGATCTGCATGAGAAACTAAACACATCCATATAGGAGGAGTATCATCAAAACCCTAAAAATAATATAGTCAAGAAATATGATCAATAACACCCTATGCAATAAGTGTGTGTGGCTTTAACAAAACTCAAACTTTAGCATCCTATGGTGTGAAATTTATTGTCTTACCTTGACCAATATGACAAATTTGATAAACTGAAAGTAGATTTGTGGTGATGTTTCGAACATATAATGAATCATTTATGCAGACACCATATAGTTGTATGTCACCCTTCCACTTAACAAAAATGAAGTAAGAATCTCCAACCTCAATGTTGGAAGTAGAACTCAAATCAAGAGATACAAAAGACTCCTTAGAATATGTCATTTGGTGTGAAGTGCCAGAATCTAAACCCCAACTATTTAAAATAGGTAACTATGATCTTTTGATAACATTAAGTGTTTTCCCATGCTCATGATATGGAGAAGGAGTGGAGATATAAGTCTTGTATTTCCTAACGACATCTTCTAAGGTTTGTATTCTCTTAAAAAACCTATACTCTTCATGACCAGGCCCTCCACAATAGGATCAAGATAGGTTTGACTTATTCTCAGATTTGGAAGATGATTTTGGTTTAGATGTGTTAGTGTTACGCTTAGGTGCATTTTGAAATGGAGGAGTGTTCTTCTTATTACTCTTAGTTTTTCCCTTGTTCTTAGGATGTGATGCCACTAATAATTTTTGAGAGGTGAAAGATTCAAGGTGAGACAATTTGGATTACTACCTAGTAAGTATCTCATAAAACAACTCTAGATCTAGCATTTTGAATGTGGAACCTAAGGCATCCATACTAGATAAAAAGGTAGAAGTGATGATTTAGAATGGGCCACTCAACTTCGACAAAATCAATTACACACATTATTCATCCTTTTTATATCATTCACTCCCCTTAAACTATGTCAACAAATGCTTAAAATTAGTGAGATAATATGCAATAGAGGCAAAGTCATCCAGATTGAGTGAAGTTAGCTTTACTTCAAGCTACATGGATCGCAAGTGATCTACTTTCCCAAACAAACCCTTTAGCTAAGCCCATATTTTGAATGGAGAATCACACCCATCCAATTTAAACAAAAGATTGTGACTCACATAAACCCCTATCAAACACATACACTCTTCAAACTCACATTGGTGCTAAATTTTTTCAAATTCATGTGAAAAATTGTGGTTGAGTTTCATTCATTAGGGGACCATAATCCTTTACAATTTATGATTGTTTCCATTCAAGGTTTCGATGTGTGGTAATTATGTGTAGTTAAAATCTCATAATGGTCAATACCATAAGTATAATCCATGCTAATGAATCACCAAATAGTAGAAAGAATGCAAAAGGGTGCATAGAATCAACATCAAAATAACTCCCCCCCCCCACCAAAGATTGTATTAAGGACCCCTCCCAATTTAGAACTTTATAAAAGTAGTGTGTTTTACAAAATTAATGACACCAATGGATAAAGAATAAAAAACCATGAACTTTTGAAAAAAAAAACTCAAATCCAAGTTATGGCTCAAAAGTTATAGGAATTATGATTTACCCTAAAATGAGTCAAAACATTAAAAAAGACACTATAAACAGATTTTTGTGACTAAATCATAAAATAATATAGTTTTCCAACCACTCATTGGAACCAGAATTGAACCACAAACTCAAAAATGCCAACCAAAGTGAAAAAAGATCCTCTTAGTGACCTCAGTGTACACGCAAGTGATTTGTAATTTCTCTTTTAAGAAAATTTTAGCTTGTAACAAAAAATAATGAATGTTCAGCTATGATAAGAGGAAAGAAATAATGGTTTTATTATATTATTTTAGCTCAAATTTGAAAATGATGCCTCTTTATGATTCTCTCCTCCTCCTCTAAAATGCACCTATCATGCCTCTTCCAACACCCTAATGTTGGTCAAAGAGAAAATAAGAACAATATGCCCTAATGCACATTGAAATGTAATCTAGAAAAGGAATTTGCAGTGATAAGGTTTAGAAGCAACATATCTAATGCCAAATTAAGCAAAGTACTGATCTACAAGTTAAAATTCCACCTTAAAATTTAATGCCACATTTTATCCTCCATGCAACAAATTCATTCTAACATGCCTCTTTCAAACTGTTATTTCCAACATAGGCTAGATCTGAAACAAAAGGAAAAGGCACCATCCTCTTCCCAAGTAGATACAATGGCACTTTTATTAGATCTAAAATAACAAAAAAAACCAATGCCTACACCTCTTCAAAATTCAACACACCTTCAAACTTCTTCAGTAGATCCAACACTTTAGAAAACTTCAATTCCATCTTAAGAGTTCTTCAAAAGATCAATGCCTTAGCATATCTAGGATGCCAAAGAGGAAAGGTATGTCTTCGTAGCTTTAATGTCTCTCTAATTCTTACATAGACCAACTTGTTGAAAAAAATAATGCATACCATAGCATATTCAACACCAAACTCAAAAACCCTTCCAACAATGATGCCTCCTTATACCCTTCAATACCTCAATAGAATAAGGACACCTTCTTTTGGAAATAAAAATTTAATGCAAAAGCTTCAAAAATCTTGAAAAATGGAACCTCTCTACCAAACCAGATGCTTTTCCATTAGGGACCTCTTTCCTCAAGGTGAATCAATGCTCTCCCACATTTCCTCTCTGCCTTCACTCCAAGAATAAAACCATACACTTTCTTTAAAGATTCAATAAAAGTGTCAGATCTATAAGAGGTAAAAAAGGTTGAGGATTGGCAAGAGATTTCTGAAACAAAATGTAGTAATGCAAATGAATTTCTAAAACTAAATACAATAATATGAATGAATGCAACACCTCAATGCTCTGGTACCATGTTAGAAATAGTAAAAAATCATTCCAACCCATGATTCAAAATGATAACACCAAAAAAATCACACAATGAAGCTGTAGATAATTGATTTCCAAACAACGCAAGTCAAGTGTTATTTAGAAATAAGATATGTTAGTACAAAAAGAAATTCCTTGCATAAGTAAGCAAGGCATTACATAGAGCAAGCCTAACTAAACAATGTGGGATAAATCCTCACATAGAAAAAAACTCATAAAAGGATGAAATAGCTAGCTAATACACTAGCAAACAAGAAAAATACATGAACTACATACTCTAACATCTACCAAAGTATTATGAGATAGAGTAACCAAATGGGGTTGGCATATCTCCTATCTCAATGTAGTAGATTTGCACCCTTACTATGAGGGTAAACAAGTGAAGAGGATGTTAGTTCATATTAGACTTAGTAGTTTATCTATAAGTTAAGGAAATTAAGATCATGGTAGATTCTATAATCACCAAGAGGACAAGATACGAATAGTATAAGGATATTTGGTCAAGTGGAAGGACAAAGCAACTAAATATGTAAAGTACATCTAAGATTTATATTAATTGAAACATAATAGAAGACTCACACAAGGTTCATGAGAAGGAGCTAATGGATTAATTCATTCACATAGGGTATCTAATGCACAAGCATCTTGGTCATAAAATAAATCTTTAATCAATCACAATTAATGAGCATGGATGTTGCAAGTTTGTTTTGCATTTGTGCATGTTTGTGTGACTTGTTGATAAATTTTATAATTTGCATGTAGAATTTGGACAAAAATAATGTCAATAACATCATAAAAAACTACATCATCTTAAGAGGATCAAAGGGAACATGTTTAAGTTGAATCTCCCATTTGTCAAATTGACCCATTGTCAGAGGATGACAAAATTGACACTTAATATAAATTTTGAACTACTAGTCTGCATAAATCAATGGTTAAGAAATTATTGTCGTAGTTTTATAATTGTTAGTTTCCCCTGTGGTGAAGCAAAAATATAGTAACTTCCAAAAATATCATTTTTGATGTACAAACTATTTTAAAATATAGAGGCAAATAGAAGAGTTAATACAACTTGTCATAAAAATAAAGTGAGATTTAGATCAGTTGGTAAGATACAAGAGAGTTAATTGACAATTGGCTTCATTTATTTAACCATAATAGAGGGAGACAATTATAATCTTGGATTCATCTTGATAGGCGGGGTGTGTCTATAATATTGTACTTGTCTATAACAAGTCTATGATAGAATGTAACTATTTTTAATATTCTTCACATGTCTAAGAATCAAGGGATCTCTCTCTCTCTCTCTCTCTCTCTCTCTCTCTCTTCTCTCTCTCTCTCTCTCTCTCTCTCTCTCTCTCTCCTCTCTCATCTCATCTCTCTCTCTCTCTCTCACTCTCTCTCTCTCTCTCTCTCTCTGTGCATCTTGATAGGTGGGGTGTGTCTAGAATATTGTACGTTTCTATAACAAGTCTATGATAGAATGTAGCTATTTTTAATATTCTTCACATCTCTCTCTCTCTCTCTCTCTCTCTCTCTCTCTCTCTCTCTCTCTCTCTCTCTCTCTCTCTCTCTCTCTCTCTCCTCTCTCTCTCTCTCCTCTCTCTCATCTCCTCTCTCTCTCTCTCTCATCTCTCTCTCTCTCTCTCTCTCTCTCTCTCTCCTCTCTCTCTCTCTCTCTCTCGTGTAGTAAATTATATGTAGTACTATAATGCTCATTTAGTAACGAGAATGTTTTGGGTTTCCTAATTTGAGGGTTATGTAAGATTGTGTGTCCATTGGTAAGTTTAATTCTAGGTTAGGGAATAAGGAATCCATTAAGATTTACTTTTAAAAATATTATGATCACATGGAATGGCCTTTTATTCCTACATAGGCAAAAAGTTTAGATTGCTTGATGTATATGGAAAAATTATTATGTTATACACTAAATGTGTTATTCATGTCAATGAAGGTCAAAAATGCATGGAAACTTCTCCAAATTTATTATTTATCATTTTTTTACTACCTATCTGCAAACTATGTGGAAAGGATTAGGTCGTCAAACCCTTCAAGTAATTCATGTTGCAATTTAAGAGCTTGGGGACATTGTTTCCAAAGGTATCTAGAAAGTTTGGAATGTGATTAAACCCTTTCATATTTTGAAATGACAATACATTTAGTATTGGTCCTTCCATTAACTAACATTTTTTATAATGGTCATTGTATATTATGTTTCTTCGGGTATTTCTTTTAGGTGTCATGGGTGTATCCCTCAATTTATTCAAATGAGGGATTTATACTATTCGAGACATATTTTCTAGATCCACATGTTCTTTGTTTTCTTGGCTCCAAGAAAAAATCTTATAAATTAAGACCATGAGTCCTTTTATGAGGTTCTTGATGTCGTCCCTAGATATCTTTTGTATAAAAATATTTTTAAATCATTTAGCCTAGGTGGAAATAATATGAAATTGTTATTTGAACCCCATTTCTTCACGTACACATTAAGTAAAGGATATAAACTAATGATTTCTCTGAGACTAGTTATGTCTCAAAAGAACAATGAGAGATGGTCTCTCCACTCCTCTTCTCATTATTGGAATGGTATTTTTAATCCCAAGATTCCCCACTATTCATGGTGTATGATTTATCATGGTTTACCCATGGGAATCATTTGGTTTCCACAAGCTTATTTCATCCTAATTTTTCTTTGTGTGGTGAAGCTAAAAATGTTAGGAATTTATTCAGGGTTTGCACAAAATCTCAAGAGGCTTGGATGTTTATTCAATAAATTTATAAAACCTTCCACTTATATCCATTCACATGGTAGATTATCCTCCTAGGGGATTGACTTAATATTTCTACAAAATTCACATATATTTGTTTTACTTTCCTATTGTTTTTTTTTAATATGTTAGAATTAAACTATATGATGTTCTCTAATCTATAGATTATATGTAGTTTTCTAATTTTAAAAAGAAATGGTGATATCAAAATTTGTTTATTAAGATTCAAATGCATAAAAAAGGGGGTTTTGGAGGTGTGAACCATTTCCATATGTTATTTGCTCATTGGGGCAGTGCATTATGCACTGTGACACATGGTTCACCAAGTTTGTTATCGAGGGATCATAATTTGTTGGGGAGAGGAAATATCATAGTTGATCACATAGGCAATCTCACAACTGTGTTGTGTTTGGTCACCTTTGTTGGGCAGGTATTCATCTCCATCCACTAAGCATCGTTATTAGGCATCGCTAAAAATTTATAACAAATTCTTGTATATAGTCTTAGTTATCCCTATAGGGACCTCTAACTAGTCGATGACCTCAAGAAAACCAAGACTAACAAATTTCATAACAAATTATTTCATATAGCATTACTTATAATGTTTAAATGATGTATAAATTTGGATGATGTATCCACCAACTATTATTATGTATGAAAAATTAAAGCAACATTCAATCTCGTAAAACCTGAATTATTTAGGAATGTCTTACACTCCTCAAGTTAATCACACTTTCATTTTTTGTTACACTATTCAATTCATTCCATACAATTTTAATTTTTAAGGTACAGATTGTATCACGTACACTTCACAAAGAATCTATTATATTTTCCGACATCTCCGCTTCCCCTCCGAAAATCACCGCTACAACAAGCCAAATCTCACAACCTAAAATAGACATGACAGAATTTTTTAGAATTATAATTAATATTAACATGCATATTTTAGATTTCTTTATAATTAATAAAAAGTTAATATAAAAAAACTTACAACTAATATAAAAATAAATTTTTTAATATCAAAAAAATGATATATTATAAATAAATCTTTAAATTTTATAATTAATATTAACATGCATATTTTAACTTTCTTTATCCTACCTAACCAACTACAACCTTTAGATGAACCTTCCCTTACAAAAATGAGCTTTTTTTCCAATACCATCTATAACATAGAATTTTATTTGGGTAGTGCCACCCATTTGATACAATTTTACCATATCAAAAGCAGTGAAACAAATAGTTTCTTAGTTAATTACATGTCACCAATCAATAATATTATTAGTTATTATTGCAGGGTTCTGTACTAAACTGAATAAAATTCAACTTTAGTTTACCCTCCAAGAACTCAGTGCGGAAGTCTCTTATCACCTTTTTAATATATTCAACTATTTATAATAGAAACACCATCATCAACATACAGTTTTAATGGCTTATCCTGGTGTTATCATAGGCATACAATTTTCATGGTATTTCATGTGTAAACGTTTTCCTGGTGTCTTATAACGCTGTGTGTACAATTATCTCTGCCCAATTCATGTCTTCTCCATCCCTCGTACCTTTTTTGGGTGTGAAATATGTTTTTCTGGTGTCTTATATTTTTATGTACAGTTATCTCTGCGGAAATCAT